>CBVK0101033654.1:0-12756 GCA_900067695.1 Picea abies
ACTTTAGTTAAAATGAATTAATTAAAGTAAAAGTGTTTTTATTAGTGAGTTGAATTATTTAAGGAAAGTACTAAAAGTAATTAGAATGTAATATGAGCATGTAAATCTTAAGTGATTGTGAGAACCAATCTCGACTGTCAATCACTTTGAAGATTAGAAATAGATTATAACTCATGATTATAAAAGCAAGGATAGGGTGAAGGAGGAAGACACTTGTGTGAGATACACTGTGAGAGACTTTGGTGAGAGATCAAGGTTGAGACTTTTGGTGAGATTTCAAGGTCGAGGATAGCAAAGAAGGACTTTTGCTAGTGTGAGGAGTGTAGAAGCAAAGAATAACTTTTCTTACAATACAGTGATGAGATCTCACTATTTTGGTGAAGATATTTCATCCAAGTGTTGATGTAGAGAGGGTTGGATCACGAAGGACTGTGATTCAAGATATTATATAGGTAGAGAAGGACCTTCATATAGAGATCATACATGTCAAGGAGAAGAGAGAGTAGAGGCAGTCACAGGTGGGATTCAGTTGATAGAAGCCACGAGAAAGGGGTGAGTCGTACGCAGGTTTTCATACAGAGTTTCCTTACATGTACATGGGTCTCAATGGAGATAGTCGTGAATGTACATAGGTTTGCAGAAGGAAAGCGTGTACACCTAAAAAATCGTGCAAGTTCTGGTTTGTACAAAATCACATGCATTGCCAGGTTTGTTTGCAATGCATATTCTCTTAGTGGGTCATTTTCCCTATTATGGGGGGCCTGATTTGACCTTAATAAAATCATATTGGAACTAGTTTTCCCTCTGGGGTTTTTCCAAGGGTTTATACCCAAAAATATTGGTGTCTTGTGTGTGAGATTTTAGTTTGCTAGTTTATTCTTTTGCTATATATTTAGTTGATTACTTAGTTGTTCTTTAATTCAATACATGATTTATTTGGAATTAACTGTTGGGTGTTGGGTAGGAGAAATTTAAACAAAATACATGGAAGCCACCCATGCAAGAAAGGAAGAGATTTGGTTGCATAGATTATGTTTAGGGATTGGGTTTTAAAAACAAGCTATGAGATTAAATTGTGACAATGGGAGTGCAATTTTATTACCGAAGAACCCATCTTACCATTACAAGATGAATAATATTGATGTATAATATCATTTTGTCAGAGACCTTGTGGAAAACAAGAAGGTGTTACTAGAGAAGGTAGACACTTTGAAAAACATTCCATACTTTTTACCAAGTATATGAGTGTTGAAAAGTTCTCTTTGTGTAGAGGGGCAACGACCATTACTACCCTTGGATAGTGAATAAAAGTTTAGTTTCTCTTGTTTTTGCAAATAATACAATAAGTGGGAGAATGTTGGGTTGCTATATTCTTTGCATTAGAAACTGATTCAATCGACTGGCTAGTCGAGGATAATCAACTGGGTGATTGATCAACTGGATGGTTAATTCAAGTTGATGGTCGAAAATCTAGTGAACTAGAGGTCAACAGCTTAGTTGACTAGAGGTTGAAAGGTGGTTGACTGGATGGTCGATAGGTAAGTCGATTGGAGGTCGAAAGGTGGTTGACGAGTTAGTTGGAGGTCGAAAGGTAATCGATTAGATGATCGATTGGTAGTCAAGTAGTATTTGACTGGTGGTCAAAACCAATGACATAATCCCAATAATAATGGGATTTCATCCAATCATATTCATGGATATGTAACCATTTTAGGTGCCATGAAGTAGGGTTTTACATGTATAATATTCCTATAAATATGGTATTATGTAATATTGTCTAAGAGTGTGGTGTATATTGATATAGAGTCATGAGGGTGTGTTGGTCATGAACAGGAAGCCAACATGGTTGTAGAGTTGTTCTTGTAATTAAGCAAGGAGTAGGATGGTGAATTGGTCTTAGGTGTGCACCAAGGTAATTAATGTAACTATTTATTCGATGAATGAATAAGAAAACATATGAGTGAGAGTTGCTCAAGCATTATTGGTTTTCCCGATTAAGGATTTCTAGGGTAAATCTCTGTGTACTATATGTGTTTTCCATTGTTTAGTTTTTGTTTTAATTTTGTCTTCTCTCTCCTGTTAGGTTTATATTTTCACTACAATGTCATCATATAATTTCTCCCTATCACTCAACCATCAAATGCCACTTTTCTATCAAATTCAGGTTATTGAGAGTGTTTGGTATGGGGTGGATACAATTCATGAATGGAAAAAGATGGGTTAAGTTTTCCTTCTACCCAAAGGGGAAGTAAAGTGTGAAATGAAGGGGAAATGGAAAGTGGGATGTGGAATATTAGATAGAGACAACACATGGAAGGAGAAGTGAATAATACCTCCACCCTCCACCTTGGTCAAGTGGATGTGATAGAGAAAGGGTTAAATGTAGAGGGAAGTGACTGGAATGTGGGGTGGAGGTAATGCAAGGTTTATTAAGTGAGGAATAACTCTTTTCTCTACCTAAATAAAATAAACATAAGTAATTAAAAGGGGTGGGAAAGGAATGTGAAATAATAGGTTAGGGGCCTCACATCCCACCTTAGGAGTATGAAGACACATATATGACAATAATGTTTTTGGGGAGAGGATGGGATCTGTTTGACCCTGACTTAAGCCCAAAACTTTAGGGATAGAGGATGGATTCTCTATAGCCTCAAATCAAGCCTAAATAAAAGAAAAAAAATCATAAGGAGAAGGGTAGAGGATGGAATTCTTTCCGCCTCATAACATATACCCACAAAAATGACTTTAAGGAGAGAAGAAAAGGTGAAATGACACAACGTTTCTGTTAACTCCAAAAATGAAACCATTCTTTCGGTTGAATTTTGTAGTGGATATCATGGCTATTTTGTTTATCATTTTCATGTTTGAATGCTATAAGCTGTATTGAGTTATCCCATTGATCCACCTTTACAAAATACAAAAATATTCAATTCTTAAGTTACCAAGCACCTCTGGTCTACAACCACAGAGGGTTTCTTGGAGTGATAACAATTTCAATACTGAAAAAGGGTGAAATACTGAAATCCATTAAACTCTAAAGATAATTGGCTTGGATGCCAATGATAACCCATTTTAATACTATGATTCATGAATGAAAAATAATATTAACAACTGATGTGTAATAAGCTTTTCATAGATTTAATATCCTTGTCCATGCTCTTACTTTCAAGAGAAATACTCGGTGCCAATTAACATTGCTTGTAGTTGGAGACTAAATGCACAAGGTTTGATTTTGGGCACCAATATATCAATCAAATTTTATTATAATGGTGCACATACCACCTCATGCTACATTTAATGCAAATGAATCTACGAGGGATATCAGGATCACCTACCTTAACAATTTTTAACTATCTAAGAGACAAGACAAAGTGGAGCAATTGATTTCTGCAAGGGTGCACAATAGGTTTTACTACAATAGTGTAATTGTGAAAAGGGGTATGGGGACTTTCTTTCCATTTTTAACCGTTGGCATATTCTGCATAATTAACAACATTAATGATGAAAAATGGTACCAATCCTTAATCAACAAGAAGAAAAAAGGGCACACATACAACCTTACCATATCCAGTATTTACTAGGTGGGTTTCCTACCAAAGGTGACAAAATTCTTGTCCCTGGTCCACAACATAGAATGGTTATGTGTTATAGAAAAGTGAATGACAATGTATGTCTGGGCTAGAGAAATAATCCCCATTTATAGGGATACCTCATGTCAAGTCTATACATATCAGATAGAAACATGTTTGATCACGCTATCCTTGCAACGTTATGACTCAATCAAATTCTCACAAATTTTTATGGTTAAAGATGGTATAATTGGACAAGATTTGCTATTCAAGGAGAAATTTTAAAGGAAGAGACTAAATTTTCCCGACCATGGCATGATTTTGTTGGTGGAATTATAACCAAGCTTGCGAGTTATGGCTAGAATATAACCTGATGAGGTCAACACATACAAATTATATGGATATTCTAGCCAAGGAATGAGGTAGATTCTTTGAGTTGAAGAATTTTAACATGAAGATGTTCCTAGCTAGAATGAAGAGGTTGCAATTGACATTCATAATATTATTTTGGAGCTTCACGCAAAACAAGAAAACTGATTTTTTCAAGTGGGAAAATGATGAAAAAAAGGAATTATGTTGGGAGGAAGCTTGATTTCAACCACTGACTCGACTACCAACTAAAAAATAGAAGCCATTCATGCAGGTGGTCGTCAAAATCAAAGCTTGAATGCCTACACGAGAATACATAAATGATAGGTATGCCACATTGAGGGAAACAATGAAGAAGAAAAAGGTAACACATCATTGAAGAAGAAAAGGAAGACGACTAAGAAGTTGGAAAACCATAGGTACTAATTAGTGACTAGATGATCAAAATCAAGTCCTCACATGAGGGTTTGAGAGAAGGAATCCCCATCATTGAATAAAGGGAAAATGAAGTTAGTAATATATCACAACACAATATCCAAACCAAAGGTGATAAGGAGAACCTAATAAAGGGGGCGTGGGGTCAAACTATCATACCTCCAATGGTAGTCAAATTAGTCTTCCTCGGGTAGATATTGATAAAGATATTTGTTGACAAGATAAAAAATCATTATGGTGAAAATAAACCAAAGAAGAAATCATCTAGAAACACCAAAATAATGAAAATATATTGATTAAATGGGGTAGATGAAAGAATATTTGAATAAGAACATGAAGCCCACATTCATGTTATGTAGCATGAATGTGATAAAGTGTGCACATAAGAGACCATGGCTAAGACAAATAAATCCAAACGAGGAAAATTAGCAGAATGTAACCGAGTGAGAGAAAGTATAAGAAGAGGAAAATAACGAAGTTGTCGAATGATAGAAAATCTAAGAGGAGGAAAGACATAAAGTAATAGATCAATGGAAATTCAAATAAATAGCTAGAAAATATCCTCCAACAAACAATGGATGAAGCTGCAAAGAAAAAACCTATGGAGGAAGAAGAAGCTAGGAAAAAGAGGGATGATGATGAACAAATATTACTTGAGAAAGAACCACCAAATGAGATATAAATCCTAGGAAAGACCAAGGTCATTGAGGTTGATAAAAGTTCCCTAAATGCACCTTGTTATCTAGAGAAACAAGAGGGAGGAATATCTGACTCCATGGAAGGTGTCAACATTGAAGGGGATGAACTAAAAACATGTCAAACATTACTAAAATTTGTCATGGAACAATTAGAGGAAATTTGGTCTTGAATAAAGTATAAGTTCATCCTAAGGCCTACAAAGAAACAACAAAAAGAGATTGATAATCTCAATAAAATGATCATTGAATACTCTAAAAGAGGGGGTTTGGAAATAACCTAACTACATGATAAGCGTACACAAGGAGATAATAATAGATAAACCAAGATGGAATAATAATTGGAAAAGGAAAATAATGTAATAGAAACCCAAAATACATAACAAAATGAATGGGTTGATATCCAGGTGAAAACCAACTCATACAATAATCTACAATGAATTCTATGAATATCATCTCGAATGGATTTTTGTGTGTTTAGTCCTTGATCTTTGACACAAGACCACATGGTCTCTATGATACTTATGGTGTCTTGGGTGTGACCTTCTTAGTATTTGTATGAGGATTGATATGTCGATGCCTTGGGGTTTTTGTTGGTCACAATATGGACGAACCCTAGGCCTTCAACCCCCCAAAGTTAAGAAATACGTGTGGAAGTGTGAACTAGGCCCAACAAATGGTTCTGTTGTCGGGACCTAAAGGTTTTGTATTGAATGATGAAGGAAAATAATGAGATGGTATCCATCTCAAGAGGAAACTCAAGATTGGCTAATTGCGAAGGAAGATGAGTTTTATTGGTGGGAAACTCAAGGTCCGGAGGTTAACATGAAGTGATGGAAATATAGGTATCTCTACACTAATATGCATGAAATTTTCTTTGTTGAATTTTCATGTCTACTGAATGAATGGTTGAAAAGGAAAAGTTCCACTAATACTTCTTTGAGGCCACTAGAGACGATAGTTTGGGATCAAGCCACAGTTGATAGGATGAAGGCATTGGATAACAGGTCGACCTGATCCATTAATTTATGGTTTTCTTGAGTGAAGAAGGTGTATATAATTGAATTTTTTGTGGAGTACATTGATTCCTTTAGTGAAGCTGAAAGGAAGTTCACGGAAGGTCCTAGAAGAAGGTTTTTGGAAGAAATTCCACTCTGGATAAAGATCTTGTTTGTGGACAAGGGGATGATGCACATGGAGCATGATAGGATGGATGAGTAGAATCCCCTAGCATTGGGGGGGGGATGAAAACATGGGCGAAGATAGAGAAAGGAGATGGATGAAAAAGTTGTTGACATGAGGTGAGGAGTACAATGGAACCATAGGAGCAGAGGAGAGAGAGAGATATGAAAGGTACACAAGAAGAGTTGAGTCAAGAAGGAAAGTCAAAAAGATAAATGAAAGGAATTTAGAATGGGGTGTGTGATGAGGGGTTAGGCCAAGGATGAAGAGGAAGGAAATTATACCATGAGGAAGTGCGGAAGAATGTGTTGTTCTAGAGAGGAGCACAGATGAAGATAGACTCGCAAAGAGGCACGACGTTGAGAGTAGGGTGTCCCTTGAAGATATCGGTAGTAGTGTTAGAAGGGGCCCAAAAGATGAAGTTTGAATCCCTTGGCTATTTCAGAGTGCCACAACTTCGAAAGAATATGAAGTGCATAGTAGAGGCATAGGAGAAGAAGAGGAAGATGAAGGATCCCCTAGTGGCGGGGGAGAATTATTAGCAATAGTAGATGGTCTTGTGCGACTGTAGGTAAGACGCTCTCTGGGTTCCCTCATGATAAATGTTAGAGTAACGTGGAGTTACCCCCTGCTTTGCACCACCCCCCTTGGGAATTTGTAACCAAGAAGAAAGAACAACAGACAACGAGGAGATTATAGTAGGAGAAAGAGTAGGAGAAGAAAGAAGAGAAGTGACAAGTGAGGAAGAAGATGAAGTCAACACTAATTCACCATTAAGAGTATTTATATTGATATCCCCAACACCCAATAGTCAAGTCAGAGGATAGATTTTGATATTGAGGGTGGAGAATCAAAATAGTACCCTGAGGTTACCCGTGTTCCATGGAACAAGTAGAGATGATGTGAAGCAAAATTGGTTCATGGGTGAGGCGATATGGTCTATGCAGATGATCATAAACGAAGCATTGAAGATTGTGCAATTGGAGACAACATTTAGGGACATAGAAATAACGTGGTATATGAAGTACAAGGCCACTGCGCTAGCGAGACAGGCGAGGTCCCTGAAAAATATTAAGAGAGATATGCTTAAGTGATTTTAGAATATAAGTCAAAATCTCAGTGCATTGCAAAGATTAAAGAGATTAAGTAGAAGCAGGGAGAAACCATCTAGGATTATGATAGATGCCTCAATACTTTGATGGATAGGTTGATGTTCCAGATCGAGGAAGTGAAACATGGAGAATGGTTCATTGTGGGTTTACTTCCCCATATCCAAGCCCCACTCACCCAATAGAAGGTGACAATGTAGGAAAAAATGGTATAGATTTCAATGTGCTTGGAGGCTACACCAGAAGGAGGAGACAAATCAACAGGGTTGGCGCAAGTACAGTCTTAGCTGGCCAACCTGATGATGAAATTACAAGATATGGAAAATGAGAAATTTGTGCATGAGCATGTATGGTGTACCACTTGTCATTCTAAGGGGAATCATAGAGATGAGTGTCCTGTACTTGGTAACTATATGACGACGAGCATGCCGAGTCTATTTCCAATGGGGTCTCATATGGAATGGTGCAATATTTGCATATAGTGGGGCCATGTACCACCCCACTTCCCAATGTTGGAGAAATATCATAAGACATATCATACTTCGTTCTGTGAATTTTGTAAGTTTGTGGGACATGATCTCAACAAGTTCTAGTCACTCCAACTGATGCAAGACTATACACATGATGTATTATAGGTACACGAAGAACATAAGGGTGGTGACCGTGTCGGTTCTAAGAGAGGTGGATATCAAGGAGGTCCTCAAGGAAGATATGGATGCGGTCGTGGATGAGGAAATGGATGAGGGGGAGGGATACCTCCCACTTGTTTCAACTATGGAGAGATAGGTCATGTGTCAAGGTTCTATACCAAACCACACACTCTTTATGGGTATTGTTATATCCCATAACACGTTAGAGAGAATTGTTCTGACTTGATGAAGAAGTGGGAAGAAAAGAATGCACATTGCAACATGGTTCATGCAAATCCATGTGGAAATAAGAAGAAGGATGAGGAAGTTGATGTCTGGGTGATAAACCGAGGTGAAGTAAATATATGAATAGATTTTGAGCATGGAGAAGGCTTGGGTCAAAGGTCAGAGGGGAATATAAGGAAAGAGGTGTAGCCCCACTAATTTTGATACTACTCAACATAAGTAGTTTCTGCATGATATGTAGAGGTCCATCAAAGAATAAAGAGCATGAGAGGAGTTTTAGCGCACGACACAAAGGTTTCTTGAATAGGCCCATATTCGTGAAGAATTTCAATTCATGACACATAGGTTTTTGGAAGAGGCTTGCACCCATGAAGAATTACAGTGCATGATGCAGAGGTCATTGGAATAAAGTTGTGTGCGCGAAGAAATATAGCACACAAAATAGAGGTCATTAGAAGAAGTGTGCAGACAAGAGGAGATGTAACGCATTGAAAAAAGAGAGATTGAGGAACATGTGCATAGTTGAAGTTAACAATGCGTGAATAAGCACAACATGAGTTGAGTTATGAAACAAAAATTGAGGATCAAGTAAGTAATTTCTTACTTTGTTGTTTGAGATTGTTAAATGATCCTATTGTTGTGAGAAAGTTGACGCAAATGTTAGCAACCTACATGGGGTTATAAGGGACATAGAGAGCTATATCATCCCCCCTACTAGAAAGGGATCTGTTCTAGTTTAGTAAGCATAAGCACATAGGTAGAGGTTTTAAGCTGACAATTGAACTTGGGAGTTATGAAATGGATGGGGTCATATTAGATCTGGGTTTCGATGTTAACATCTTGTTGAATAAGTCTTCATGTGAATTGATGGGTAAACCAAGTTTGGTTTGGTCACCCATCCAACTGCGGTTGGAAAATCAATACACGATCTACCCTATAGACCGGTTGGAGCAATATGAGGTGAACATAGAAGGGTTGAAGACAAATGTTTATTTTGAAGTGATAGAGATTATGGATGATTTTGATCCCTACCCTTCCTTACTGGGCATTGGTTGGGCCTTCAAAAATAATAAGGTGTTGAATTTGAAGAATAGGTAGACATTGTTTAAGATATACACCCTACGCGTGATCACACCTCTATATCTTAATGAAGGGGACAAGTAAAATGAGCCAATGGATGAGGATGCACATAGCTCTATTATTGATAATATTTATAAGATCATAGGGTGCAGGGAAGATAATTTCAATCCCATGGTGGATGGGGAACTGAGTTGGCAAAGTGTGAAGTCCTATGATACTGATTCAGATGATGCGATGGAAAGGTGGCGGAACAATATTTACAAAGTATCGATAAGGAGATGCACGTGTAACACCACCAAGGTGCATGAGGAAGATTTTGGATCCTACTAGTTCAATTGGTGGGATTTAGTGGATGTGTTTATTTCCTAGATGAAGCACATTCTTGAAAACCACTAGGTGCGTTCCTTGGATACAATGCTCATAGGAATACCTGCACGATAGTGGGAAGCGCATTGAGAACCTCCCAGTGAGTGGGCATCCGTGGAAGATTCAATAAAGAAAAGTTTCATGCCCGATATCAATATTCATCGGTACATGTGCTCTCTTGAATGACAATGTATAACCAAGAAATGGGGTGAGGAGCATAGCCAACACCCAATGGACCAATGTGTGCTACCCCAAAATAACTTTGTTCCTCTAGTTCCTTGGTTTTCTACAATAAAAGTAAGGGAGTTGTGTACGTAGACAATAGGCCTGGATACACCATATATTACAATAGAATGAACATTTTCTCATTGAATCCCACTTAACCCCATTGAGAAAATAGACGTGTCCCACAAGATTAAAGAAGTAGGGGGTAGTTAGTGGATTCCATTAGATCCAGGATATCCAAGACTGGTCTCTTAGTGGAGAAAATTAATCGGTTGAATACGCATGAAGAGGTGTTGCGACCCACCAAGGGTCGTTGCAACCAATTAACCAAGGATAAACTCTTGTAGAACTGTGTAGAAAGTATGTGTGTCACCCTCAAAGAATAAGACTTGCACATGTACATAGATGTCATTATCACAATCAAAGTTCTATGACCCAAATATTTTCATGCCTTCAAAAGGTGGTGTATCCATTGTACGATATCTAAGGGAGATCCTATTCAGGTAGTAACCGACAGTAAATGTTCAAATCCCACCTGAATATTACGCACATTTCGAAGTAAAAGGAGGTGTCCATGTACCATGAATACAAAAGGGATGATATGGCTCAAAAATCTAGAATGCCAGTAGGATCGTCTCATGAAGCTCCCGATCATTTATGATTGATGGGACAGGAAATATGATGTACAGATGAATGTCTCAGTGGGGGTTGAAGGATGTCGTATGACACTTTGACTTATTAACAACTTCATGCACACCTCCCAGCTATACCACCATAGCCTCTTGGAATGTATCCTCTCTCATAGTTAATGCTTGGCCAATGAGGCATCGACCTTCCTATTTCTACATGAAAGGGTTCACAACTTCAGTATAGTGGAACAGTAGAAACAAAATCAAGAAAAAGTATAGTATCTACAATCCAATGCTATCAATCCATTGAACCCAGTTGAAACAATTGAAATGGCTTTGTCAAGAAGATAATAGGGCCGAAATACATCCAATATTTCCCAAGACCGACAAATACTAGAGCCCTCGTTTCTTGGATATGTAAGCTTCACAAGATATCATACGTGCAAAGTGTAGTATGTGAAATTCACTGACTATGAAGTCCGAGACCCTAGCCAGTTCCCTGCCTTTTCCTTTCACGATTATGTGAGAATATTTTACAGTGCATACTGTCAGCAAATAGTGCTCACACAATATTTGGCCAAGCCTCTTCGACAAGCCAACATCCCGTCCTTGGTCGATTTACCTCACTTTGGGCATAACAAGATGGTGACCATTTGCTTATGCTTTTTACTTACTCACCTACATGGTGGATACATGTGGTTGGGGGGGAAATATATGGTTGATGAAGAAATAATATGATGGGTTACTGGTTTACCCATGCATGGATAAGAACCGCATAAATATTTAACTACTAAAGATGTTTCCCAAAATGAAGTCTATGGAACATACAATACACACCAGGAATGCGTGGGGTGATAATTTCATAAACTAATGCCTAACCATTTAGATTTACTAAAATATTTAACTACTAAAGATGTTTCCCAAAATGAAGTCTATGGAACATACAATACACACCAGGAATGCGTGGGGTGATAATTTCATAAACTAATGCCTAACCATTTAGATTTACTACTCAGTTGATTTCCTGTAAAATCCTGCATAATTGTACGAAGGAGGAGTGTCCATTTTGGGTGGTCATTACAGCTGACAGTGTCTAGTAGGCGTATAGATGGCCTGGACCTGATATGTAATGAATGAGTTCATTGACAACTATTTAGATGCCTAGGACTTTGGAAAATACTTTCATTATAGTTGGAAATTAGTACTCCTTTCCATGGTTCTCTATATGCGCCCTCTAGGTTTTGAATGAACTGTTAGGAGTGGAAATGTCTTTGACACTCCTCAATTCCTTCCATTGCATGAAAGCATAGATATTATTATTGAAAAGTCCCATGACAAAAATTTTCAAACCTGGTACCAATAAATGATTCAGGAAACAACTTCGCAAATGCACATCTCATGCACCATTATGAATAGGTATGTTGGCTACCTTCTATTTGAATGTACTTTTCATAACGTGTTCATCTATCCCAATGATGACCAAGGGGATACAATGGCGCTACTGCCATTCTACATCAAAAAAGAGGACATCCAACAAGGCATCGTTGAATGGATGACACATCTACAACCAGTCCTAGATGAAGAACTAGAGACTCTCAAAACATGCACTGAGCACAATCAGGAGCACAAGAGGGCTGGGGCTACATGGTTGCAGGCAAAAATCATGGTCCCCCTTGGGGGGGATCCAAGGAGGATACCCCAGTCAGGTTCCCTTGATAGCCATGCCCTGCGCAATAGTCAACATAGTCTACCCCAATTGGTGCAAAAAGGAAATGAACCAGTCCAACCATCCACCTTCCCACCCCCTAGTACAACAGGGTCCCGACTAGATCCAAGTGTTGCAATTTTGATAAATGTGCTCAAAAGAAAACTATTGTTGCAACAACAAATACACATGGAGGCTATTCGTAAAGTTGACCATCTATGTCAACAACTTGGGGTCACAACATTGTCATCAGACACTACTATGGCCACCCAAATCAAGGAGTAGTTCCAGTACTCCCACACAAGTTCCTCGATTTGACCCGACAATGTCAATTCCAATGGACATCAACAACGAAAATATTCCATTGGAGTCGATTCTGAATCTAATAGTGCAATATTGTGTTTCGACCCTACTTTTTGAGTTGAGTGGGTGACACCAAATACTTGGTCTCGCTCATGCACAATTACAGCTCCAACACCAAGTGGAAATTGTCATGCATAATCAAATTCATGAGCAT
>CBVK0101033772.1:5308-16096 GCA_900067695.1 Picea abies
TGGATTGTGATTGCAAAAAGTTATAACCATTAATGTCATATAATGTTTAAGTCTTCTTCAAGGTGAATTATTTATAGTCTAGCAAGATACAATATGTTGATTAAACATATACAAAACCTAAAATACTTAAATATGATCAGTGAAATGATTGTGATTTGAGTTTAATTATGTCATTTTCATGTAATGTAATTGTAACATTATAATATAATAATGATGCTATTTTTTAAATTTTTATCATTCAATAGTTACGAGACAAAGTTATAATATAATTTTTTACTAAAATCTCAATTATTATATTTTAATTTTTTCAAAGATTTTGTTAATTTATATTATCCGACTTTTATAATATATTAAATTTTAAATATCAAATATAAGGAATAATAAAAAAAAATTGATTTGTGCAGTGTCCATGAAATGGTTTCACAATTTTTTACTCTATTAATAACTTTATGAATCTTCTATTAAAAAAGAATGTAAGTATTAGTTGAATCTTCTATTAAAAAAATATGTTAAGTAATGTATTTCATTGATTTTGTATTAAAATGTATGTGGATTTGGTTAATGCATGAAAAAATCAATTTGAATAATTCCTCATATGAAATGTTATTCTCCATCTATTTTAATGATAAAGTTATATAATAGTTGTTCATTAAATTTATAATAGCTTGTATTTAATAATTTTATTATATAAAAAATATAATTAACTAAATTTAAATTATTAAATAAGAAAACCAATTCATTAATAATAATGAATTTCAATCTTTGTTTTCAATCTTTGGCTTCCATGGTAACAATTTATATCCAAACTTTCTCTTTACCCCTCTCACCCTATCTCTCTCTAATATTTTATTATACAAATATGTCACCAACTCTATGATATATCAATTAATGCTTAGTAATTCAAAGGTTAACATAAACATATGTTAAAACAATACAACATAAATTTGCTATAATAAACAATAATTATGACAATAAAATATATCAAAACTACATCTTATGCTTGTACTATTTAATGTGTTTTCAATATGATGCTTGTAAATGGTTGTTAACTTTTCATATCCAACATTATAAAATGAAGAAGAAAAAAACATAATTGGCCATTATAGATACCCATAATAAAATGGCACATCCACTATATAAATGTTGAAACAAAGCATTTACATATCAGATTTTATTTCCATCACCCTAATTATCTTCCTCACTTAGCATTATAACATTGTTATTCTCAAAAAGATGTTTAGATCTCATATCATGTCTCAATACGAACCACCAATCCTCATCCAATGCATATAGGTAAAATAATAATTGGTTGCAATGTTTTGGGAAACATCAGGGTTCTTAGTTTCAACCCACATTTTTTAAGAGTTAATACATATTAACGCACTATCACAATATTCCTTTGCATTTCTCTAGTTGAAGGTATCCCACCACTTGCAACAAAAAATAACTCATTGAAAAGATGAGAAGTCCACTTGCATGATCTCTTGTATCTTTCCAATGTAACCTTACTTACCCTCTATTAGATTTTGATCACGGTGGCTAGCATGACTAGATTGGTTGAACCCGACCTCCACTCCACAATCTTTTGTGATGTGTCCATCATCAACATATTCAGTGCGAAAATGATGTCCATATGCCCACATATATGGGAACAAATGTGCCTATAAAAATGCGAACAAAAGACAATGTCATATGTCTAATAACCCAAGAATTAATAAAAACATAATACATCTTACAATTCAAATGTGCAATATTATAAATTTAATGTGGTACTTAGAGAGATTATTACATAGTTGCTACGCCCGATCCCTATATTTAGTGCATTCATATCTTCTCCACATGGGTTATGACCAGACACCACACATTGCTCTTCTATCTTAGCAGACACCGAATTGTTGAGTCAAATTTTTGGCATATTTTCTTTTAAATAATTAGGTAAGACATGCTTCTACCATTAAACTGTTTGGATGTTTTCCTGTCACTGTCATGTTTCCATATTTTCTTTTCATACAATGTGATGCATGGTCACGTTTCCTCCATGTTATAAAGAATGAATTTATTGAGGGTGTCAATTTCTAATTTCGTTGATGTATACAAAAATTCAAATTGAATAGTATAAGATCAAATATGTTTTATCAACTTCAGTGTAAATAGTTTCTATGTACAAATTTGACAAAATATAAATGACTTACTCTTTATCAAGTGTATTTTTATGTTCATTTGGAGTAGGTCCCCTTTCCTTTTTTCCTCATCCCGTTGGTCATCTCAAACTACTGCCCCTGGTGTGTCATCAAATCTTGATGTACTCAATGGAACAATAGAATGAATCACATGCCATCTACCCCTCTACCATATAGCCCTCTAATTTATCCCTTTGTCGAACAAACCCCTTAATTTTTTTCATTTACCTCTCTAAAAAGAGCATCCAATGACATGAGTGCACCCCAACTAATTTAACCTCATCAAGTAGGTGAACTAGAAGATGTACTTGCAAATCCATAAAACTCGTGGCCAATTCCTTCTCAAATATACAAAGAATCTCAATTATCTCTTGATGCCACCATGAAATGCTAGCTATATGAATCTCCTTTGATGTGATATGAGGTGTTCATATTGTCTGAGGTGTTGATAAGAGGTGGTTTATAGGGTTCCACCATGGGTGATCTCACTGAAAAAGGGTGACATGTCCTAAGGACAAGGAAGTGTCAGGTGTTATATCTTTATGATATACATGTAGAGTCCAACAATAGTATTGGGCTCAATATATTAGGTCAACAACTAAAAACGCCCAACCATGCCCTTAGCTATACTACTTGTTGCCTAGGTACTGTGTAAGGTAGATAGAGAGGTAGTGGGGGGGCCCAGAGGGCCCATAGTGATAATTATCACTATGGGCCCTCTGGGCCCCCCCACTACCTCTCTAGCTACCTTCTGGGCCCCCCCACTGCCTCTCTAGCTACCTTACATACTGAGAGTGATCTTCTCGAGTGTTATTTTTGTTGTACTATAGAAACAACATAGTCAATTAGTTTATCTAAAGTTGTTTCAAGTATACCTAGGGGATTGTATATATACTCGAGGGTATGTAGAAGTAATATTCTATATATAGGTACTATCTGATGTAGTACTGCTTGAAGGGGTACCAACATGTGTTATAAGGGTTTCCAACAATGTAATTCCACTTGTATTTCCTACATGTATTCTTCCCCGACCACAGTTTTACTCGATGAATGACATATCATTGTGTTATTTAAAGACGTTGGAACACATATCTCAATTTATTTTTCAAAAATTTAGGATCTCATTGACACAAGAAAGAGTTCAACAATCATCAGAAAAATAAGTTACTTTTCAAGGTAGGGTTTGAGGCCAGAAATTTAAAACGATCATAACTTATGTTGTACTTCTCATATTGGTTATTATGACACCAATTATGAAATGACACTACTTCTCTAGATCTATTAGCATTAGTTTGATTAAAATATGTGCACTCTATCAAAATATATCCAACTTACAAACCACATGGCCATCACTGGAAAAAACCTAAAAAAGGGTTGATTTTAAGTCAATGATAACTCCACTTCCCTCACTCTATTTTGGATGATTATTTCTAAACTTGGGTATTTTTTAGAGGAACTTAGGTATTTGGCTAGTTTCTTCGAAATATGCACAAAAATTTTCAATAATCGACCTAAATGCTTCCATCCTTTTTTCCGTAAAAAATATGCAAAAAGAAAAAAAATATCATTTTTTTTGCCAAAGAAGGAGCTTTGAAACCACTTGTAATGTACTTAACCCTAGTACTTCAAATAAATCACATAGAATGTAATATAATACTAGTGCAAAACTGAAAAACACAAGATAAAATAGATAAACCGTGAGAAATATCTCTTGTATTAATGACATTAAAAAATAGAGAGGTATGCTCACTTAACTCTTGAATGGGGAAACCTCCTAGACAAAAGCTCCAAATACAATAACAAGTCTTGAAAAAACATTACATAACCTTCTACTCAATATATAATTGTCAATAGAGAATCTTAACTACCTACAAGCCCATTTATAAGGAGGGTCGACTAACCAATTTGGGCCTTATTAATAACGATGATACCTTTTACAATGAGTGACTATTAACTAACTATTTAGTGGGCCTTATTCAAGGAAGGTGGCCTCATATATCAATAAAGTATCCTAAGTAAGGGGATTAGGGTAGGAAACTAATACATTGTATAGGTAATTTTTGGTCTAGTATAGGCCATAACATACATCAATCTATCAACAACACTAGCATAGGAAACATGGGACATGTCCTCTATATCTTCTTGCATTTTGGGACAACGTTCTATAGTTAAATTTGCACCTACAAGAATAGAAATGTTGTCTGGTTTTCATTCCTCCATATTAAATCTATGAAAAATTATCTCAACATACTTCCTCCGGTTTAACCAAATTTTCCTATTGACATGATCTCTTTTATTCTCAATGTCAAAAATAAAATTGATAGCACTAAGATCCTTCATGTCAAAATTAGAGGATAATTGAGACTTGAACACCTTGATGATATCCTTGTTCTTTCCAATTAGCAACATATCATCAACATACAATAATACATAAGAATAAAGTTATCATTGTTGATAATGTGTTATATTCTTTGCACGGTTAACGCTTTTTTTGGGTTGTTTTTTGTCTGTTTTTGGTGTTTTTTGTCCAATGGTTTTCAAACCATTGTAATCTAATTCTAGTTAAGGAATTATGGTTGTAATCTAATCCAAATTAACGAATTAGGGTTTTTGATGTTGTGGAATTCTATTTATTGTATTGTAGATGGTGAAGTTAATGTAATGAGAAAGAGAGATGTGGCTCTAAGGTTTGTTGGTTTTCTCAGTTAAGGGTTTCCAAGGTAAATATCTAAGTATTGTGTGTATATGATATTGTTATTCTTTTTGTTTTCATTAAAATAATATAATATGCACTATTTTATTGTAAAGGTTTAAAACTTACAATCACCAACCTACCTAGAATACATGTAGTGACTGGCCTTTCTTCTCACAAGTCCCAGTCATAGTTGTAAGTATCAAAATTTTGATGCCACATTATTTGGGGTTGCTTTAATCCATATAGGGACTTTTAAAGCTTGCAAACAAGCTACATCTTACCCTTTACTTTGAACCCTTTAAGTTGTTTCAATTATATTTCTTCTTCCAAGTCTCGATGTAACAATGTTTTCCTTACATCCATTTTTCTACTTCAAGATAAAATGTTGTAGCAAGAGACAGTAGAAATCTAATGAAAGTCAATTTTGCAACTTGAGAGAAAATCTCACCAAAGTCAATTACCTCCACCTGGGAATATTCTTTTGCTACTAGGTGATCCTTGTACTTCTCCACTTTTCCTTTTGCATTGAGCTCCTTCTTGAACATCCATTTTCTACCAAAAGGTTTTATTCTATCAAATGACTTGACCATGTCCCATACCTCATTTTTGTCTAAAGCCTCCATTTTTTGTACCATATCCTTCTTCCATAGTTTACCCTCTTTAGAATCAATTGATTCTCTATCAATTTTAGGATCATCTTCAATAGAAAATAAAACAAAGCCAGAATGAAAATCAAGTGGACTATACCTTTTTGTTTTCCTTCTTACTTGAATAGATCTCCTCAAGACAAAGGTTTGTCAGTTTTCCTAGTTAAGGCTTTCCAAGGTAAATCTCTAAGTAATGTGTCTGTATGCTTTTTTTATTGTTTCTTATTTCATTAAAAGAATTTGTATGCATTGTTTTACTATAAACGTTTAAAAATTACAATCACATACCTTCTTGGAATACACATAGTGACCAACCTTGCTTCTCAAAAATCCTAGTCCTAGTATGTAAGTATCAATTTTTTTATGTCACAATCTTGGGGATTTATTTAATCCATATAGGGACATTTTAATCTCGCATACTATCTCCTTCTTACCCTTCACTATGAACCCTTTAGGTTGTTTCAATTATATTTCTTCTTCCAAGTCTCTGTGGAGGAATGTTGTGTTTATATCCATTTTTAATACTTCAAGATCAAATGTTGTAGCAAGAGACAACATAAATCTAATGGAAGTAAATTTTGCAACACGAGAGAAAATCTCACAAAATTCAATTCCCTCCATCCGAGAATATCCTTTTGCTACTACGTGAGCCTTGTACTTCTCCACTCCGCCTTCTACATTGAGATTCTTCTTGAACACCCATTTTCTACCAATAAGATTTCTTCCATCAAACAATTTGACCAAGTCTTGTGCCTCATTTTTGTCCAAGGTCTACATTTCTTCTACCATAGCCTTCTTCCATAGTTTACCCTCTTTAGAATCAATTGCCTCTCTAGCGCTTTTAGGATAATCTTCAATAGTAGATAAAACAAAGGCATAATGAAAATCAGGTGGACTATACCTTTTTTTTTCCTTGCTACTTGAATAAATCTCCTCTAGACTAAGTTTCACAATTCCTCCTCTTCATATGTTTCATCTAACTCATCTTCATTCATTGAGTCAAATTCTCCATTCTTGAGCTCAAACTCTATTTTCTCTTGTTCTCCATCTCTTCGTTCATATTCATGCTTGGGAGTATTGTTAACTTCTATGAAGATCACATAATGACTTTAAATGATCTTCCTTATTACTGGATTCCAAAGTTTGTATCCTTTTACTCAATCTTTATAAACAATGAAGATACATTTCTATGTTTTATTGTCCAACTTGTTTCTTTTCTCCTTTGGAACATGCACATAAGCATCACGACCAAAAACACTGAGATGTACAAGAGAGGTTTTCTTACTAGTCCATGCCTCATGAGGAGTCTTATCAACTAGTGTTGATGTAAGTGATCGGCCGATCAAATAACATGCAATATTCATTTCCTTTGCCCATGATTTGTGTTTTATGCCTTCACCACTAAATATACTTCTTTCATTTTCCATCAATGTCATGTTCATCTTTTTTGCAACTCCATTGTGTTGAGGAGTGTATATAGTTGTATTTTGTTGTGATATTGTGCACTATTTATAGAACTGCTCAAAATATTTCCCATGTAACTCTTCTTGTAACATACCCAACCACCAGTTGAGCATCGTTACACATGGAATACACGTTTAAATAAATATTTTGTGCTTATTAATTTCCTGTAGCTTATCATCTACAGATCACACATAATTTAACAATTTGATTGGTACCATGGTATTATATGCATCTAACAACATATTTTTAAACATGAATGCAACTATTCAAGTGAACAACAAACACACAACATTTATGTAACCATTTACACAATGGATTTAGCATAAGAACAAAACAGAAACACCTATTTGTTAATTATTAACCAATTGTTTGCAAATGAAGGATGAACCTACCATACATAAGAATTGTTGTTCTTTTTCTTTGAACAACAAGCCACCCCCGAGTTGAGGCTATGAGTCCACAAGGAGATCCAGTCATTTGTCTATCTACTCTCCACACACATCAGCCCCACAACCTAGGTTCCAATATGTTTCCCACAACCTACACAACCCAAGGAATGTGATCCCCCTTCACTGCACATAGTCCCTCAGGACTTCCCACTTTCCTCTAGAGCTCTAGTGCACCCGGTTTACTATAAAACCTCCCATCTATTCCAGGAATGCTCACAACAACCCTCACAAGGCTATTGGGCCTATTTCGTGACATCAAAACACTTCACAAGCTTACAACTCGATTACATGCACATGGGCCTCTTTCTCAACATAAAACACAACCCAACAATGACTACCTTCAATCCAAACATGGTTTTTGCTCTTCCCAACACTCTTCCCCTCTCTTTATGTCCAAAATCTACAGGTAAAAACTACTCTCCATGCAAAAATGTGATTGTCCAAAAAATTGCCCTCTTGGCCATACAAAGTTTGCTCCCTTTGCTTGCTTGCTTGAATTTACTTACACTCTTCCCCAAGTTGATTGTATACATTCCCATTCTCTCCAATAAATATGGGATATGACTTCTCACACCCACCCTCTTACATGAGTTAAATGATTGGCTTCTCATACACTCAATCAACAACTAGAAGGTTATACACAATGATACTAATTTAGGAATGTGGGTTGGATTAATACCCATGGATAATTCCCCATTGGACCCCCCTCTCTCTCTTGTGGAATCATATCCCCCCATCATTCTTTATCCCTTTCATATTGCAGCCAACGAATATATTTTTATTAGTTATTTTATTTCACATAATATACCATTTGGCCTTCAGCCACATTAAACCAATATGGTCCCTTTGCCCCAAAAGATCGACTCACCAGCCTAATTCATGTTTATACGATTACATTATAATTCACAGAGATTAAAACCGAGGATGTTATATCCCATCCCCCTTATTTTTTCATTGTCCTTGGTGCACAACACCCTACAGGTGTTCATTCACTTTAGAATCCTATTTCTCGACCATTAATCAATCATATAGGCTCCCTGTACCAAAATTGCACAGGCATTCCAGCTTAACAAAATTACATAGGCTCTTTGGTCCAAAATATTATATATACATAGGCACCATGGCCCAACCTGTGCGAGATAATTTCACAATTCATCATTTTAGCAGCAGTTCCAACAAATAGTCTTTCATTCTTCATGGCCTACACCACCTTCCTCTAGCTCTAGCTACAATATTCTCCGTGCTCTGTCGGTCCCCACAACAATTCCAACCAACAACTCTCATTCCCATCAACCTACGCAACCCAAGGAATGTACCCCTTCTCTGCATTGTATCTCTTTAGGCTATACCACTTTGCTTCCACGGTTCCAGTATGAGGTCAGACAGAAAGTCTTGGAGTTGTGGCCCTAGGAACTCCAACTACAATATATTTATACTTTATTGATTCCCACAAAAATTCCAACCAACAAACTCCCATTCCCCTCAACCTGCACAACCCAGGGAAGTGTACCCTTTCTTTGCACTATAGTCCTTCAAGCTATACCACTTCCCTTCCAGGGTTCCATTGCTAGGTCGAACATGAAGTATCTGAGTTGTGTCTCCAAGAACTCTAGTTGTGATATCATAATATCCAACTTTCAAATAGTTTCAATTGTGCCTCCTGCACAACATCTAAACACAGCTCTGGTGGAAAGAAAATACACAATCATGAAATACAATATCATGAAACTACCCATAACAATCAAATATAACACAAGAAACTTAACCATACATAGTGACGATTGAATAGACACACCAAAGCATTCGATCACACAAAACACAGATGTAGAGATGTTATTTAGGCACAACAAGCAATAAGGAACAAGGGAAAACTTAAAACACATTGAACAACAATCATCCCATCTTTTCATCATAATTAACTCAACAATTACAATCACTTATTCATATGGTTTTTGCTCCACTTTACGAGAAACCACAACAAAAATTTGACTCAATGTTCTCTTCATGTCACGTCGTTATGATTTCAACCACCATGTCATATGTAGTATTGAGTTCCCTTCCCCTTTCCATTATCACCCTCCAAGATCATGCATCCCCTTCATTGCTACACATTCCCTTAGGTGATCCATCATTTTCCAAGGTGTTCTTTAGCAAAGGGAGCACCAACTCGTTACCATATTATTTACTAGATATCGTAACTTGTGGTAATCATAGGGTTCTAGTGTCATCGAAGTAGACGCCTTTACAATATTTCCATCTTTAATAGCCATCATCTCATATGTATCACACACATACAATCATCATGAGATATCATTGTAGAAATTTTACATATTAATTTCCAAATCTATTTTACATATAGGGAACTAAGTTTTCCAATCACAATTTTTCTTCTCGAGATGTTTGGCTCTTGCAACTGTAGATATTGGCCTTCTTTATGGGATTATATCACTGCCATATCCAAGGCCAATATTCCTGCAATTGCTGAACTTTATTGCAGCCAAACAAGATTGTTAGCACTCAGGCATATTTCCAACAATTCATGAAATGATCTCAAAATTGTAATTTACAAGCAATTCAATCATTCCAAGCCATTATTCATATTAGAAATGGAATTCAACAACTAATCATACTATCTAGGATGAAACCATCATTCACTGCAACATATGCATTTAGTCCATGAAGTGATTCTCAGAATTATAGAAATCTAAAAATTACATCACTTCCAAATATTATTCATATTAAATAGAACGAAACCCTCATTCCTCACATATGCATTCCAACAACAAAAAATTCCATAATGTAGTCAACCATTACCAATGTGTCAATGCCCATGGCCACATTTACCTAATGTAGTCAACCATTACCAATGTGTCAATGCCCATGGCCACATTTACCAAATTCATCCTTTCATTGACTCCGAAATACCATATACCCATGGCATTTGTTGCTACCACAAGGGTATGTTTTTGTTCTTGTCTTGGATATGATCTCGTAACCAACATAACACAATATGAAATTAAATTTCTCATAATTGCATTCAAGCAACAAACAATATTTTCATAATCAAGGCCTCCTTCCTTTACATCAATTCAAAGATTGATATTAGACTGGGGGGATTCTTACCTCCATTCCCATCAACATGTATACATCATAACAACCTCAAATGCATATCTACATGGTTGTTATCAATTTACTTAATGCTACTTGATCCTATGAAACTTGATGGCTCCCTTCACTAATTTTATTGGTCAACATTTCTACCATCCTCATTTGTCTTTGTATCGATGGATACCATAAGCAACAATATCATCATGCCATAATCATTAATTTATTGGATACACAATCCATCGTTA
>CBVK0101033801.1:0-15000 GCA_900067695.1 Picea abies
CATACCGGAAAATGCCTTTCGGCCTGAAAAATGCCAGAGCAACCTTCCAACGAGCCATGACTTTCACTTTTCATGATCTCAAACACATAGACAAAGCTTACCTCGATGATCTTTCTACTCACTCTCGCAAGAGAATGGATCATGCTACACACCTTCGACTAGTTTTTGAAAGATGCCGCTACTATAGAATCCAACTCAACCCTAATTAATGCATCTTTTGCTTTAGGTCTGGCTGTCTCTTATGATTCTGAGTCTTCGAGATAGGGATCATGGTAGATCCACTTAAGGTTGAGGCAATTCTTCAGTTTCCTCCACCGCGCACAATTAGACAACTTCAAGGTTTACATGGGAAAGCTAACTTTTTGAGTCGATTTATTATGAATTATGCCAATATCACTAAGGGTTTCATGCGCCTATTGAAGAAAGACACCCCGTTTATCTAGGATGAGTGAGCCTAACAGTCTTTTGATGCCTTAAAGAAAGCCTTAGTATCGACCCCTCTACTGAAATCCCCTGATTACAGTAGAGATAATTTGTTGTATATCGCCACGTCTGAAGAGACCATTGGTATGGTTCTAGTTCAGGAGGATGATGAGCTCTGTGAGCACGTCATCTACTATCTCAGTCGAAATTTAGCCGGTCCTGAACGAAATTACTCACACATTGAAAAGCTAATTTTGGCTTCCTTCCACGCAGTCCAACATTTACGACACCTTTCCCTACACGACGCTCTTCCGATCTCACGGTCACGCCGTAGTTCCCCTTGATACACATGGAATTTATGCTGAAGGGAATATGGCGAGTCTCTTTCCCACCATCTAGATCGATATCTTTCGTACCCCTGGAAAGATTGAAAATGTAAATATAGGTGCAAATTGTTCGGAAGAAGAGACTGTGATCTACACCAACCTCTTCAAAGAATTTCGAGACGTATTCACTTGGTCATATGAAGAGGTGCCAGGGATCGACCCCCATATTGTTGAACATGGGATTAGGACTTACTCGTATGCTAAACCTGTTGTACAATGTCTTAGAGTTGTTAATTCTAGGAAGGCCCCCGCTATTAAGGCATAGGTAGAGAAGCTACTTAATGCCATATTTATCTACCTAGTTCCCTTGACCAAATGGGTATCCAACCCTGTTCCCGTGAATAAAAAGCAAGGAACCATCCGTGTGTGTATGGAATTTCGCGACTTGAACAAGGTCTGTCCTAAAGATAACTTCCCCATGGCTTTCATTGATCAAAATCTCTATGAGTGTGCGGGAAGTGAAATATTTTCTTTTATGGACGGATTTTCAGGCTATAACCAAATCCAGATCAAACCCAAAGACCAACATAAGACGACATTCATATGTCCTTGGGGCACATTTGCATACCGGAAAATGCCTTTCGGCCTGAAAAATGCCAGAGCAACCTTCCAACGAGCCATGACTTTCACTTTTCATGATCTCAAACACATAGACAAAGCTTACCTCGATGATCTTTCTACTCACTCTCGCAAGAGAATGGATCATGCTACACACCTTCGACTAGTTTTTGAAAGATGCCGCTACTATAGAATCCAACTCAACCCTAATTAATGCATCTTTTGCTTTAGGTCTGGCTGTCTCTTATGATTCTGAGTCTTCGAGATAGGGATCATGGTAGATCCACTTAAGGTTGAGGCAATTCTTCAGTTTCCTCCACCGCGCACAATTAGACAACTTCAAGGTTTACATGGGAAAGCTAACTTTTTGAGTCGATTTATTATGAATTATGCCAATATCACTAAGGGTTTCATGCGCCTATTGAAGAAAGACACCCCGTTTATCTAGGATGAGTGAGCCTAACAGTCTTTTGATGCCTTAAAGAAAGCCTTAGTATCGACCCCTCTACTGAAATCCCCTGATTACAGTAGAGATAATTTGTTGTATATCGCCACGTCTGAAGAGACCATTGGTATGGTTCTAGTTCAGGAGGATGATGAGCTCTGTGAGCACGTCATCTACTATCTCAGTCGAAATTTAGCCGGTCCTGAACGAAATTACTCACACATTGAAAAGCTAATTTTGGCTTCCTTCCACGCAGTCCAACATTTACGACACTATATATTTCTTTGCAAAACTACTGTGGTTGCCCATGTTAATTCATTTCAATACATCCTCACTAGACGTAGCATAGGCGAAAAATATAATAAGTGGATTGTCATCCTATAAGAATTTGATCTCGACTTTGCTTCGGCCAAGTCCAAGAAATCACTAGTTTTTGCAGAGTTAATATCCGATTTTCCATGGTTAGACGAAGATGTTATTCATGTCAATTCATTCATAGATGAACACATTTTCCTTGTTTCGTCATCTGACCCCTGGTATGGAGATATTGTTTTATACCTTCAAACCTTGAATTTCGCTCAGCATCTCTCACGAGATGATCGACGACGTGTTTGTTACCAAGCCAAAAAGTATATAATCATCAACTACACTTTGTATCGTCAAGGAATAGATATCATCTTACGTCATTTCTTAACTCATGAAGAAGCCAAGTTAGTACTTAATGATTTCCACAAAGGGGCTTGTGGCGGTCATCTATTCGGGCTTGCAATAGCCCCAAAAATATTGCGAGCTAGTTACTTTTGGCCCACCATATTTAAAGACTGTATTGAAGTGGTTAAGAAGTGTCACCCCTACCAGGTGTTCACTCGGAAAATGCGCTCGCACCCAACCCCTCTCCACCCAGTCATTACCATCAATCCCTTCACTAAATGGGGAGTATATGTCATTGATTGCAACCCAACTTCGGCTGGGGGGCATCAAAAAATTATCATGGTTGTCGACTACTTCACAAAGTGGGCCGAAGCCATGCCTACCATGAAATCTGATGGGAAGACTACAAATTTTTTAGTATTCAACCAAATTATCGCCCGGTTCGGTATCCCGAGTGAGATTGTCACTGATCAGGGCAATCATTTTCAAAATGAAATGATGATAGAACTAGCATCTAAACTGGGGTTTAAACACGATCACTCATCTCCTTATTAGCCCCAGGAAAATGGACAAGTAGAGGCCGTCAATAAGTCTCTCAAGACCATTTTGCAAAAAAACTGCTAGTCCAAGCAATTCCAACTGACACATCATGTTATATCCCACACTTTGGGCATACCGAACCTCGATTAAGACTACCATCGGTTTTTCTCCTTTTCAGTTAGTACATGTTGTGGAGTCGATACTTCTCATTGAATGCGAAATCCCTTCTCTCAAATTGGTAGTTGAGATCCTACCTGACACTTCGGATTTAGAGCGATGCCTTGTACACCTAGAGAGTCTTGATGACCAACATCGAGATGCCTTTACGGCTATTGAGGAAAATAAGAAACGTGCCAAGGTTCAGTATGATAAGTCTGTCTGTCTCTGGTTGTACGCTGAGGGTGACTTGGTCCTCTTGTATGACCAAGCCAAAGAACCGCTAGGGGCAGGCAAGTTTAAACCCATGTGGCACGATCCTTATATCGTGTGACGTGTTCTAGAAAAAGCAGCCTACGAGTTGGAAGATTATGAAGGGAATAAATTGGCTAAGCCCAGAAATGGGTTCTACTTAAAAAAGTATTATGCTTGAGCCCTAGGCTTGGGTGAAAGCCTTTGTATACTAATGTAAATTTAGTGTATATACACCTTTTCCCCTTTTTTATCTTTGGCTTGCTTATCGAGTTTTCCCTTTTGTTGGCAGATTTCAACGTAATTTTTGGTCTACGTAGGATTCATATACGGCTCCAGTCGTCATACACGGAACTTAGCTTCCACCTCTTGGGTGATTTACTCGTCCGAGAGTCTGTTGGTGTCTTCAGGTGGCGTATTCCTAGGGCCATCCATGAATAATGTGGCCGAATATAGCGCCATTATATAATTATTGCGCGATGCTATCTCACATGGTATTCGCTCTATAGAGGTGCACCTGGATTCTCAGTTAGTCGTATGTCAGTTAAATGGTCATTACCGTGTGCGTGATCCAACATTACTCTGTCGATTCCTATGGGTATGTCTTTTAGAATGACAATTTGATTTTATTACATATTTTCACATTCCTAGAAGTTCTAATCATGTATCCGATGCCTATGCTAATTATGTTTTGGATTGGCATTTGTCACATTAATAAAGAAAACAAGACCATTAAATCAATGAACACATTGTAAGATATAAGTACATCCGAAGATCCCTCTTTTTATATTTCCAAAAAATATGGTGTTTTATATTACAAAATTGGGGCTAAAACCCTCAAAAATACATATACAACCGATATACATGTCTTATGACATCTATGCCTGTGGTGCCAAATGAGTCTCATGATAGAAAACCACGGCATTGGCGAGACATCGGAAGAGTCATACCCATGCTCTAGGTAAACCGACAACCTGTCTCTGCATGGCTTCAGGTAGATCCTCCACTTGAATCATAGGAATCCTCTGCGTCAATTGCAACAGGTTGCCCTGCACATTTTGAAGGACTCTCTCCGCCTCTCCTCCCACTACCTCATCTTCCTGGTGCCTCTGCCTGTGTCGTAGGAATCCCTCTAGCCGTTGCAGACCCACGTCTGCAACCACACAAGTATCGAATTAATATTAAAAAACACCATCCAAAAAAAATATAATTTTGTTTTTTTAAAAATACAAAAATACAAAAATGAAATATATAAAAAACATTGTTTACCTACAACGTCTTAGGCGGCTCCTGGTGGAAGCAGCATATCAGGATCACCTCTGAAATCAATTCCCGCATAGGGATAGTCATCCAGAGCTATGATTTGTCTCCCCCACCAGAAGAAAAAATCATCGTTGTTGGGTGTCACCACCCTACCTCCCCCCTGCCACCTCATGACCTCGACCCATTGCGCAATAGCTGGATCATGTGGCCCTATAGGAACAATATCCACTCTAGGTCCCAAGCTTGGGATCCGCTCGAAAAAGAAGCTACAAAGGATAGAGGCAAACCTGAAGTTTCTCTTTTCCCCCTGCTTGCACTCTGTCAGCTGACCTTTCATGTTGGTCAGCAGTGAGGTACACTAATCGTACATGGTAGGTCTCGCACACTCTATTGCATAAAACATAAGCGGTCTCGATGATTGATGTAGTGAGGCCGACCCTATAATCCTGGTAAGCATGAACACAATAATCTTCAGGCTGAGGTTACCTATAGCCCGGATAGGGATTTGACTTCCCACCATGGGAGTCCCTGTAACACAGTGGGCCTCGATGTATTTTTTGACCTTCATCCCACTTTTGGCCCTGCGTGACTTAAGGTCCATGACCTCTCCTCGGTGTGAAAGTCCTGTCAAGATGTAGATGTCCTCTACTTCGATCCTTAATGGTTGCCCATCAAGGATAAATCTCTCGCTATCTGGATGCCAGAAGCCCACCAAAATTTCCAATAACCTCACTTGGGCCCTCATTCCTTTGAGAGCCCAAAACTTGTATAGACCACATATTTTCAATGCCTCTTGAGCCACCAGATCCCTTTCCACTACTGCATCGACCTCCTCATGCTCTCTCTCCCTCCACTCTAACACCATCCTGCAAACAAAAAACAATTTTTGAGTTAATTTTTTTTTTTGCCATTTTGCGCACATATACGTGGTTTATCCAAGAACAGTTGAGGGTAGTGCCTAATATATGCCCCTTGTAGTTCACACAAGGGCGTATATCTGGTCGTATACGCGACATATTAGTAGAAACTCGCGTATACTGAAAAACACAATTTGCGCCCTTAAAAACTAAAAAATGGAGCCCAATTCAAAATTGTAAACCATTGAATTTGAAGAGGATGGGATGAAGAGTTACCTGGACCAGACGGATTGCAATTCCGTTGCCTATTGCTCCCGCGATCGTTGTTTGAATTCTGGAGGTATGTTAGTCCAAATTGCACTATTTTGGGTGAAAATGAAAATGGCATAGTAAATTGTGATTTTATTACTATTTAGAAAACATTTTTACCCATTTGATATATTTTTACGCTATTATTTGTCTAAAGGACTAATTCAAAAATGGTTTTAAGCTAGTTTTTGTAGTTTCGACTCATTTTTCTTACAAATTTCAATGTCATGGTTGGTCGTTCGTATCCTCATGCAGGTATATTCATAACCTAGCATATAGGATAGGTATTCACTACATCGTACAATTTTGCATTATCCTTCAATTACCACTTTTTACGCCTTAGGTACAAACCCATTTATTGCGACACATTAACCTCCATCTGCTATCATAGCATCGTTAATAAATGGTAGAGACTTACCAAACTTGGGTACCCTAGTTAGAACCTCTTTTTCATTTGGTGGCCATGTCAAGATTTTCCTTAGGACCAGGGAGTCCATTAGAATTCAACACATGACTTTACAATGAGCCTCATTTCTCATTCATGTACAAGTGGCCTTATTACCCGCGGAATCCCAAAACACGAGTCTTAGTTAAGCTCTTTTCCGACTCTTTACTAAAAATTGAAAAGATCGCCGAGTGATTTGTCCCTTTCACACTCGTTAAAATTGGATTTGAAAGATCATGAGTCTTAGTTAAGCTCTTTTCTGATTCGCTATAAAAAATGGAAAATATCGCCGAGTGAAAAGACTTCTATTTGGCACAATTTTTCCCCTTTTTCACACCAAATAGACTACAAGATATAAAAAAGGGACATTTTTTGGCGTTAAATTGTGATTGCATCTCATGCCCTTGCTTGCAGTATTGAGACTTTAGCTGTTTCTTGCTTTGCATTATAAACCATGGCCCAAGCAGTTTGCATCCTCAACCAAGCAGAGCCTTGTCTATATCCTTCGCAATTTGACNCACCCTATACCCTGGAGGGAACATCACCCCGAGTGTCCATCTCTCACATGGATTTCCTTGCATTGAGCATAGGTACGTTCCACTACTAGAAATAGTTTTGCTTACTTGTGACACTCATTCCCTCCTCTGTATCATAGCATTCACTTGTTATGAAAAAAAAAAAAAAGACGGGTGGGAAGGGAATACTATATTGTAATTGGCAGCAGTCGTGTTGCCTTTGAACATAGCACAAAGTTATTAAGTCCTTGCGTCATCATAATTTTGGGTTTAGCATGGCCTTAGGAAGCTGATCTCGTTGCAGAATTTTCTCTACTGACTGGTTAATCTTCCAGCCACTATAGAGAACATTATGGATGCCTCCTGCATTTGATTGAAAAAAAATTAATCCTATGTTGCCAGAGTAAACCGTATGTCTCATGCTCTTGTTCAAAGGAAGTCTATCAACTTGTGTCGACTACTCCTTAGAAATATTGACTTCGCATGTCAGCCATACCCTCAGTTTGTCTCAGAATCACATGATACTTTGGTCTTATGATGCACCCTGGCCCTACTTTCATCATTGGTAGGTAACCTTGAACCCAACAATCGACATTTCATCATGGGTTGTTGACTGGGTGGTTTCCCTTATGTTCGACAGTAAGACATCTATTCACACTTTGGGATTTGTTCAGTGTCTTGGATGCCATTATCCTTATTGGTGGTTTCCTTGCCTTTGTCATTAGTTTTCATCACTGGCTGCTATTCAGAGGGTCTTTTTGTGTACCACTTGCATTTGGCACACGCGAAAGACACACAGGGTAGTTGGTTCATGAACATGTTCTTCGTCTGATCTCAACCAAATCATGAAGCTTCTGCTTTACTCCTCGTGCTGATTGATGAGAGATGCCTTAATGATCTCCTTTCAACGGGTCTCTTTCCATCGACTTCAACTCATGTATTCTGGATACGAGACTTAGATTTTTTTGAGTACCTTGAGGTTTGCAATCATTAGTGGCAATCTCTCTAGACATTGATATATGAGAATACGTCAATGTCTCCTGATCAATGGATCTCTCAAATGTTTGACACCAACTCCTTTATTCAGATTTGTAGAGATGTACTCGATGCCTTGATACCTACTTTCATCATTGGTAGGCTGTCTCGCGTTTGTTAACGGTATACCTCAATAACCGGTAATCAAACGATATCTCATCGTGTTCGACCTCAACTCATTTATTCACATGATGTAGACTTTTGCCATTGGCGGATTGTATTGAATACTTGAAGACATTACTGTGTAGACACAACTTTCCTGAGTTGTTGCTTCTATTTCATCGGACCAATACCTATTTGATTTCAACGATCATGGGAGATTAGATTGTACTCCTTGGTATACAGATATCTTCAGATTGATTTTGAGACTGGTTTCACTGGGCCTTGTTCATGACTGTGACAACTATTGGCATGTAACTGCATTTATATTTTCCTACTCATGGCCATGAACACTCATTGGTAAATTTTCCACATGGATCTGCATTGTATTTTTGGCAGCCATGTATGCAAAGTGAGTACATAATATAATGAGAAATTGAGTTCATCCAACTGGTTCTCTACCACTCCACTTCTGGGTTATTTATAATTTATTTCAGCCATCGCAGATACTCCTCTGACCTCACACATTAGGAGGCATATGTTATAGCAAGATTTTCCTCACCATTGCTATCTTGCACAAAGGGCCTTTTTCCATTTCCCTATGTAGACTTATCAAACCCCTTTTTAATAAATCCAGAGCCAAAAATATATATTTTTCCACATATACGCTCCCTAACTTCTTTGCAAGCTGCATATACGCTTGATGCTCCACTACAACTCACATATATCAGGATTTGTGCCAGAAAATACAAAATGAGGTCAGGTTTCCATGTCACGACAAAAGATATCTGATCTTTGGCCTTCCATATACTGGAAACGTTTCGACTCGGCCCTTCATTTGCATTCTGGAGGCTATAAGAGCACAATTTCGAGCTATGGACAAAGAGAGAGAAAGCATTCAACTTTGAGAGCAAAGTTACTCTGGAGAAATAACTTCATATTGAGTCTGCATCCCTTTGTCCCTCAAGTCTGAACACAGTGTTCAACCCCCAAGCCCTTCCCTTATTGTCAAGAGGATTTCTTTATCTCTTTGCTATGAGCTTGCCTCTGGTGGAGGATTGAAGTGGTGGAGAACCAGTTGGAAGGAACTTGGTTTCTTGGTTTCGAACCGTACCGACACGAAAGTCTGTAATGTTGATACTTCTGTTGATCAATTATTAATAGAAATACTCCTTTCCCGTCCTATCGATATCTTGCAAATATATGATTATTATCGATGGACATGTTTGTAATGTTTATTAATGGATTGTGCTATCTGATGTGATAACTCATTTTATATACTGTCACTATATACTTGCATCTCTTGTTTGTTGAGAACTTCTTGCAGGTGTAAAGATTTGGGTCAAAGTGCTCAACGGTGGAATGACATCCAACGATTGGATCGAGGTAGGCTTCTTCCTCCTATTGCACATTGGTTTATATAGCACATGTTGGAATTGAGTTGATTTCTGCTGTCATACCTGTCTGCTGTGGTTTACCCTTGGCCATAGAGAGTTTTTCCCTTGTAACAAAAATGTTTTTATACTAAGTTCCATGGTGATATGATAGTTTTGGCACTTTGTGGTAAAGAGCACACTAATATCAATGGTTCATCATGGCGTGCCCAGATCAATGACACACAGAGAATATTGAACCCCCCTGACCTTTCTGCCTTTAACGGTGTGGGGGGGGGGTCCGAGTTGGCAGTTTTCCAAGCACCTCCCCTTCATAACGTGTCACATTCCTGTTAACTCAGACCGCCCTCACTCCTTACCACTTACCACCTACCCCCCCTCTGAGTAAATCACCAAACCACTCATCCATACCACCTCCGTGCTCCGCCGCCACACTCCACTATCCTGCCTACATGTCACACTCCACTCACTTGTCACTCGTCACATCCCATCCACCCACTGACCATTCATTTACCTCCACATCACCTCCATCCACCCATTGGCCATTCAATTCCCTCCACACCACATCCGATATGTCCGTTGGCCAATCAATGTAGTCGATCATTACCGTTACCCGTCTGACTCACCATTCACTCCATAACGAACATCACGTTCATCTATTTAACCCGGTTCTTTCACCATGTTTTCATTACTCATCGATCCAAATGCAGTTAATTCCATCATATCCTGTTCTCAAGACAACTGCCATTAAGCTTACAGTCAATAACCGTCATTAAAACCTGGTAAACATAGTTAATATCATTTTTTGTTGCAGATATCCATTTGACGATGGTGCCCAAATCCAAATCCTCTGAGACTGTAGAAAATCCTTTCCTCCCTCCTCCCGTCAATCTGGATCATATCACCCTAGCTGACAAAGACTACCTAATTGCAGAGCTGAAGTGTGAATTCGACTTCTTAGAATCACACTTCTGGCTCAAAGATATTTTTCTAGACTAGAGCGACGAGATTGGACTCTAGGAATCCAATCTCCCTTTATACTTGTTTCCCCAAACATACCATTTCCCTGAATTTTCCCTGATATGCCAAGCTCACTACCTTCCTAGCCAGAGGGCCATTGTCTCTTCTTCTGGAGAAACGCTTTTTACCATCACCCCTGAGACGATAAACCAAATGATGCATATACCCATAAATGATTTCCCCTTCCCCTTCCCCATTGAGATCCTGACTGAGCTGTACTAGAAATTATATTTCCCACAGAGAGCTCAAATCTTTAAGATTTTCCTCCCTGAAGCCGCACAGTTACCTAAAAAGAATCCCCCATACCATTCTTCCATATTCTCAGTTAAATGAAACCAGATCATTTCCTCCATGTGTTGTCTACTAGGATACTATTCAGACGAGTGGGTAGATGAACCCATTCTGGGTTTTCTATCCATATTCTCCATTGAAGAAAAGGATACTACACAGTTTGACTACATTCAATTTCTACCTGATAATATCCATGAACAAATCTTCAATTTTTCCACAGTAGGTATGTTAAGGTATTCTTCAATACTGGTGTACCTGTTCCTCTTTTTCCCAGCAGCCAAGTTCTCTTTCTCCCAACAGAAGTTGGACCAAGATGGTAACCCTCAATATGTGACCTCTTGGACATCCATAGTGAGGAAGAACTCATCCAAGTTCAACTTCAAACAATTCATTGATCAATTCTACCATCCAGTGGTATGCATTCTAAGTGGAAGAACATAACCAAGAATAAATGAGGAAATTCAGAGAATTTTACACATGTTAGACCTAGCCAAAACATGAGACTGGTACCTTTACCAGAATCACACATAAATCAAGGTCTATGGGTGCGAGTTATCTCCTTACAAGCTGCCAAAATATTTACCTGTCGGGATATTCGCTCTGGAATATATCAGACATATGATAAATTCTGATGATATTCATTTTGTGGCATTCAAGAAGAAGCAACAATTCAGGATCAAAGGTAAGATTGGTTCTTTCATTTGCAACAACCGAGCAGCAGGGGGAGAAGATAATAAAATGTTAAAGGAAATGAAGTTCAGCCTCATCTTCCCATGGCACTATGACCCCTGTGGTATTATTGCAGAAACCAGGCTCAAAAACAAGATTTCTCCCTATGCTCATGTGCCCAAACCTGAAATTGAGAAATTCATGAACCAGACAGAGTGGGAAGAAAATACTCTGATAGACATTGAACAACAATCTTCACTAGCCAACATTTCACATACTAGTACTCCACAGGTACAAATAGAGAAGAGGGCTACAAAGGAAGTCTCCCCTTATGTCATATAAGTCTCAACAGAAGACTTCCAAGTCTACAAGAAGAGGACCAAAACCAGCCATACACTTGACAGGTCCAGAGAAGAAGAAACTCAGTCCACCATAGTTATGGATGGACCACATTCATCACTTTTCTTAGGTAGCCAACATACAATTTCCACTTCCTTATCCAAGAATTAGACTGAACCACATTGACAACTAAGTCCTCACGGGAACCTGCAGGACTTAATATTTTTGAGAAGTATAACTTGATTAAAAGAAGAATGAGCTATTGGCCAACAACACCTATGCACAGTTTTGGAAGTAGACATATACAACATAGCACATGTTATTATCTACCTTCAACACATAGAAAGGAAGGATGCATATGGTGTTCCTGCAGGCACAGGTTCCTCATCCCAAGGCAATTTCTGATTACAAGAGGGCAACATTTGAGTTTGATGTAAAAGAGGTGCATCCAACTAATAAGATGGATATGCATAGACAAACTGGTGAGATTATTTTCTCCACCCTGGAAAATACCTCCATGACTGCTACAATGTTACAAGTCTCCTTAAACAATGTACAGTCTCAGTTGAAGTTGGAGAATATATCTTCCCTAGCAAAAGATAAGAAGATCAAATCTATGGAGGAGATGGTACTTAGGATTGGATATGATCCATCAAATGTTAAAGGATCCGAGGAGCTACTAAAGAAGAATAATGCTGACATAGCATCCTAAAGGAAAGAACTAAAAATCACAACCACAAAAGACTCACGAGAAAAGGAAATGGCTGAGACTGAAGGCCACAAGGAGGAAATGCTGAAATTAATCATGGAGCAGAATGCACAGATTAGGGAGATGGAAGCCGAGCTAGATAAGTTAGTTAAAGAGAAGGAACAGAGTGTGCCAATGGCTGTCATACCATTGAATGAAGTTCCTCTCACAGGAATTAGTACAACAATGACAAAAATAACAACAATAATAACCACAATGGCAGAACTTCCATTAGCTATTCTGGTGACAGCTCTAGATGCATCAGAAAAATTGGCAAAGTCAATGGAGGACATGTCCCTGCAAGGAAAAGAAATCAAAAGACTACAGGATGAGATCAATAACCTCCATAAGCTGAAGTACACATTTCAATCTAGCTACAACATAGAGATGCACAAATCACAGAGGCTTAAGCAAGAACTGCAAAAGCTACAGAAGGAGACTGTCATGGCTAAGACACTGTTGGAAGCCAAAGAAAACATATGGATGGACATGAGACAATCAATGACATAGATATGGCCCCTTATACAAATTGTTTTTGAACAACATGAACTTGTGCAGAGAGCCAAACAAGCCATTGACAAGATAAAGGGAGAATTGGGAGAAAATCCTATTGAGGCCACAAAAATCATCAGGTTCTTGAATTCCAAGACCAAAGAAGAGCTATAGGATTTGGAAATTGAGGATAGGACAAAGACAATCCTTGAGGTCAAGAAGGTTTTGACCAAGAAGGGATTGATGCTGTAGCTTGAGGAGAAATCCCAGACAATGGACATTGGAGTGCAGAGGTTTTTCAACAAGGTTGGCTCACTGCACAAGAAAGGTCTTCCAAGTTTACTAGTGACCAATGATAAATTGATTACTCTATCGAACTACAAACAAACGATCCTCACAATGGAAAAATATGGTTCTAAGTTTTCAGGCATACAAGGGAGCATAACTGGCAAGGCTTTTTTAGAAACTCTACAGTTGGACCTGAGAATCCAACATGAGATAAAATACATCTTCATCATAAGGCCAACCTTTTCCAAGTACACATAGATGGGTGCAACTTACAGAAGGTTACTCAAGGTTTCCATCCCTAGTCAAAAGAGATGGGAAGACCTATATGCCTTACTCGAGTAAAGGTGACAGGGACATTTGAGTCAGCATGAGGAAGACAGTCAAAGTCAAGTGGATGAATCACCAACTACTTTCCCATAAATCAACACTTAGGATTCAAATACATCATCAACAGTCCTATTATTTTGTAATTTGTATCTAGTCAGTTAGATTTTTATTCCACCATATCCTAGTCATTAATGACAAGATCAAATGTAATTGTTGTATAAATATTTCTTACTTTGAAGTATTGAGCATTGATTTTTTCACCCAAGATCTATCTTTGTAATCTTTTTGAGAAGATCAACCAGTAATAAAAATACAGATTCACAGGATTCTTGCATTTGGATTGTTGGTGATGTTTATCTTTCTCTGTTAATGTTTATATTACTTTGTAATCATTTTGTTTTCTGTTTCTGATCATTTAAAATAAGTTAATGAACATAATTTGTTTCGTGCATTCTGTTTCTGGTCTTTAAGCGATCTGCATGTTATTCATCTGATATTAAGTGAAGAAATTCTTAATTGCTTCTTTGCTTGGTTGATTTTCTTGTCTATTCTATGTTTCCACCATATTTAATTCTAAAATATCCAACATTCTCACTATCTCGCCCTGTGAAGAAATCTTATAAAAGCTGTTTCTGATCTTAATTTTTAACACATACCCCATATCCCAATGGATGTTTAAATGTAATACTTCAACCAATCTTTATAAACAAAACAACAAACTCATATTATTTTAACTAGCCTAATATCTAAAACTCAAACAAATCTAAATTAGACAGAGAGATCCCTCTCTGAAACTGGCAGGGCTAGATCCCAGTTTTGAAGTGGTTTTGGTAAGTTACCTCTGTTAATTTCTTCCACCCTTAACAACCTCTGGGAATTACAGAGTGCTAACAACATGTAAACTATGAAATCTAAGTATTGAAATGAGACAAGAAGTAGCAAGTCTAAGTACCATGAAAGTAGAATAACATATAAAATATGAAAGTAGATGTTGAAAATGAAATTAAAGAGGGATGGGTGAGAGAATGATACCTACACTTAAGAATAAGCAAAGCTATGCAAGAGCCCATTTTTGGGCATGGCATGTGAGAAAAGAGAGCCCACTTGAGCATGTTAGTAAGATAAATGTGATTAACATAATGAAATAACTATCAATTAAATGCAAAAAAGAAAGGGAGGAGAATTAGAAGCACGATACTTGTACTTACATGAGTATGGGAGTTGATGGCGTGAGAGTCTACTCAAATATGTCAAAGATGTGGATGTGGCAATCTCAGTGCCACATCAATCTATGTACCTATAACATAGATGTTAAAGGCTGACCTTGAGTGGGGGGAGGAAGGTGGCATAAACTCCCAATGAAGGACATGAAGTGAGTGAAGTAGAGAGAGAATAAAGGAGGTGACAATGCTAGTGAAGCATTAATAAAGGGAAGAGGTGAGAAGCAATGACAATAGGGCGTAATAGTGAAAGCAAGAGGTCTCAATGTTGAGGAAAA
>CBVK0101033801.1:17500-42441 GCA_900067695.1 Picea abies
AGATTTGTCATCTCCTTTCTTCTTCCAAATTTTATTAGGTTTTCTCCCTGACTTGAATGACTTATCTAAGGATTGATTTTTTGAACTCCTGTAGCTTTGGGATTTGTGCCCAAACCTATCACAGTTGTAACATCTCAGTGTATGACAAAATTTTGCTCCGTGCCCAACAAAATTGCATCTCCAACATCTAATTGAGTTTTTGGATTTTCATGTATATCCTTTCTCTAGTTTCTTGCAGTCCATTGCTTTATGGCCAAAGTTATGAAAAGAAAAACAATATCCATTGAAGGTGTTTCCATTCTTGAATTTATTTTGGCTTGAGAGATATGTCTTTTGATTTACTTCTTCCTTTTTACTTATATAACTTCCTTCCTTAACAAAGTTCATAGTTTGTAATTGGTTTGTGATTGCACCTTTTCCTTTTGAGAAGGAATATCCTTTCTCATGTTTGTAAATGGTGCTCCACTTATCCTTGTCTTCTTTCTTATTATATCTAAGACCAATTTTGTCATGAGCTGATCTTTGACTGTTCCAAATCTTATCTAGAATAGTTGAGTTATTTTGGATTTTGACAGTTTTATTTGTCTTTTCATTCATATTTTTGAGATTGACTATTTCTGATTTCAACATGTGACATGTCTCTTCCTTTTTAGTCAATTGAATGTTCAGGGCTTCTTCCATTTCCTTAGCATGTTCAAGTTGAGTCTTTAGCTTTATGACTATTTCTTCTGTCTCATCCATGACTTCTTTGCATTTATTAGTTTTGTCATATGCCTTCAACTCTTCCATATCTTTTGCTAGATAAATTTTTTTAGTTTTCAATCTTTTGATTTCTTCCTTGTTTTCCAGTTGAATCCTTTTGAGGTTGATGGCCTCCAATTCCAACATGTGGCATGATTATTCCTTTTTAGTGAATTGGCTGTTTTGGGTTTCTTCCTTTTTCTTAGCTTCTTTAATTTGAGTCATTAGATTGGCATTAGTACTGCCATTTATCCTTTTTAAGTTGATGATTTCCAATTCTAACGTGTGGCAATAATTTTCTTTCCCAGTTAACTGGATCTTCATGTCTTCTTCACATTATTTAGTTTGCTCAAGTTGAGACTTTAGACTGTTAACTATTCTTTTGTTTCTTTTAGTACTTCTTTGCTTTTGTTATCATGTTTTTCCAATTCTTCTATTTCCTTTATCAGATGATCAACTTCAATCTTCTGATCTCTTTTTCTTTGTCTTCTAGCTGAACTCTCTGTTCAACCTCTTCATGGCTAGGTTGATATAACTATTGAAGTAGCAACATATCTTTCCTTTGAAGGTTATACAACTCTTATAGAGTGCACATAGTGTGTTCTCAAGATTGTCAATAGCCTCCACATGGAATTTAATATGTATACCATTTCCTGGTTCCATACGAATCTCTTCTATTGCAACTGTAACATCAGTCTTAAAATTATGTAATTTTTCTTTAGTGATTACTGAGGTATGCCTCAATTCCTTGATGAGGTTGTTTTCTTCATTGCTAACCGAGGTTTGCATCAAATCCTGCATTTCATTCTGATTATAAATCTTTTTCTCTGTATTATGTTCTTCAATCTGATTGAAATTCTCCTTTTCGTTATCTTGTTCCTTATCTTGATAAGAATTATCTTCTTATGAGTTTTGTTCTTTATTTTGACAGGAATCCTCTTTATCTGAGTCTTGTTCCTTACTTTGATAGGATTTCTCTTCTTCTTGTGCTTTATTCTAATAACAATTTTCTAAGTGGAGCCATAATTCTTTAGCAGATTTGTAGTGTCTCATCTTTTCTTTGACTTGGCCTGGAAATCCATCCTAGATTACTTTTAAGGCTAATGAATTGTTTTTCCTTGCTTTATTTTCATTTTTGTTTTTTCTCTTTGAAGTAGTTAAGTTCCAGGGCTTACTTACTATCGAATCCCAAACTCTAGATCCTCTTGACTTCAGATACCTTTTCATATTTTCCCTCCATGAAGAGTAATCTCTTCCATCAAATAAGGGAGATTCATTTGTGGAGAGAGCCATTTGTCCACCCATTTCTTCAGAATCTACCTTCCAGTGTTTAAATTGTGTTGAAGGCACTCACTCTGATACCAATTGTTGAAATGTACACTTGACGCTCATAGGGTGTTACGCAGAAAATATGTCTATGGCTAGGGGTAAACCACAACAGACGAAACTGAATGCAGAAATCAACTCTAATATCAAGTATGCTTTATAGACAAATATTCCAGCAAGACAAGATAAAAGGCCTACCTCGTCTAGACGTTCGATGAAGCCCACCATTAAGCACTTGACTCAAAGCAATACACCTGCAACTAGTCCTCAACAACCAAGAAACACAAGCATATTCTAATAATATATAATGTTAGCACATTCAATAGCATAATCCATCAACATTCATAACAAATACTCCCATGGAATAACAATTCAAATATTCACAAGATATCAATTGGACGAGAAAAGAGTATTTCTATTAAAATGTAATCAACATAAGTGAATGAATTACAAACTTCCATGTCGAAATAGTTCAGAACCAAGAAACTAAGTTCCTTCTAGCTGGGCCTCCACCACTTCAATCCTCCACCAAAGGCAAGCTCATATAAGAGAGACAATGAGGTTCTCAATAATGTAGGGAAGAGCTTGGGGGATGAACAATGTATTTATACTTAAAAGGACAAAGGGATGTAGACTCAATATGAAGTGAATAATTTCTCCAGAGTAACTTTTCTCTCAAAGTTGAATTCTTCTTAGCGCAGACCCCCCCCTTCCTCTCTCCTTCGGGGCTGCTCGACCTCCCGGTCTAGGATCGTTTGAACACCTGAGTCTAAGTGACTCTTCAACTCCCTACTAGAACTTGATAAACTTTATCACAGGTCCCTCTTTCTTCAAAGTGCAGGTCCTCTTAAACCCATGTCTCTCTTCTTGGACCTTCAAAGAAAGTTAGCGGTGACACTCATTCTCCGTGCCAGGCCTTTTCTATCATGTGACCTCAGACTGTGTCCTAGGGATAAACCACAAAAAAGCACTTCAGGATTCAAGCTTCAACTTGTCCCACGACAACCAACTCCTATGTTCCCGAACTCCGAATCGGTGAACTCAAATGACGTGAGGATCAACGATACCCATCCCTCCTTCTGATCGATGACTGCAATCTATTCAGACTCTGACCTTCAAGAGTATCTCACTATCTTCCTCTGATATCTCCCATAGTACTACTCCTCCGAAATGTGTAGATTTCTTCCACGCATCCCTTCTAGATGCCATGATCTAGATTCAAACTGCTTTTCACGACTTCACGAAGATTTATGTTTGATATTGGCAAACCTCTCAGAGCTCCAACTCCCGGATCACTTGATTTATTTCCACATGTCTCCTCTCGATGATGGATGATTCTACCTTCCTTCGGGACTTTGATGAGTCCTTCCTTCTTCCTGACACTAAACACTTTTTCTTCCTGAGACTTAGACTATTCTCGGCCTTTTCCTGCATTCCTTGTAGAGTCATATGCTAGTTATTATGAGATTTTGCTCGGCTTGAAACATTCTAGGTTCTCGGTTCTCCTGCGTCCTTCCGCAGACTTCCTAGTGCCCTCTCGACAACTTAACGCCCTTCCTCCTAAGCTTGTAAGATGATCTTACTATATCCTTGGCGCACTCCTTGCGCTTACTTCAGCCTTCAGATGGTTTCTCCCTGAGTCCTTCCAGAAGTATTAAGGCATCTCCTTTCCTTGGTCGATGCACTCTTGCAAAACCTTCCTTCCTTAGAGTGTTCAACAACCCTGGGGTTCTCTCAATGCTTCCAACACTCAAAATGTGTTTCTCTTGTGTGTGATCACACTAGGTCAATGCCCTCCTAGTAGAGTCTTACAGAGTATTCAACAACTCTGTGTTGCACTTTCTCCCACACAACCTTTCTTTCCAAGGTATTCAACAACCTTGAAATTCCCCTCTGAGTCTACGAATTATCCTGTTGTGCCCTCCTTGAAGCTTCTCTTATGACTCGAATGAGTTCAGACACACACTCCTTGCATTGGCTCACATAGTCTCATCTCTCTATCACGCACTCCCTGCACTTAGCCTTGTGAACCATAATTAATCCAACACACTCATAGATAGAAGATTATAATTCTATCCCTACGAATGATTTATAACATACATCTACAGTACAAACACATACAAATGACATTCAAAACTAAACATCCATTATACAAAAATTGATAAAAAGGAAAATATGTTCTTTTTCTATTAATGGTGGAATCTTCATTACAATATGTGAGACTAGACTATGACTGAGTCTCGAATCTCAAATATCCCCCTGGCTACAATGATCTTTCATCAACTCCAACAGGCAACCACCTCTACTGGGAAACAATACAAAGATTTATACAAGAGGGGCTTGATGAACTTCCCTCCAAGCTAATCTAGTGGTGTCTAATCACCATTCAAAATGTCTGACTAATGAGGCACATTACAATGATGTAAATCTGATCCGAATTAGATGCAGATCCCTCCTACCTTCAACCACTTAATGGTGACCTCATCTACAACTTCTACGAAGGCACAACTTGGCTCTACCAACCTGACATCATTAATTGCCTTAATCACGATTTAGATTTCAAAGGAAAAATGAGAGGGTGACACCTCTCCCTTCCTTGAATGTGCACTAATCATGCTAATTAGCTAGCGCGTGCTGAGGTGGAGCGATGCTCCTACATCATACTCTATGGCTACGAAAATTCATGAGCTCCTGCTCATGAGCTTCCTAGTTATGTTGAAATCCTCCTAGATCTCAAACTTTCTTCTGGAGCTTTCCTTCTGCTCCTCTGCTTTGCTTCTGCATCTTCCCTACTACTCCTACAGGTTCTCCTTTGTCCAACTTCTCCTTACTGACAACTTCTTCCATTGATCTCAACATCAACCTCCTTATCTCCTGTATCACTTCTTCCAACTGCTTCATCTACTGGTTCTCCTTGTGCAATCTACTTGGCTGCAAGTCTTCATGCTGCTCTATGGGTAGATTGTCCTGAACTCCCACACTGCTTTCATCCCTTGTGATGCTAACTGACCACTCTACTGCAAACTCCAATTCTGTAGTTTCATCCCTGAACTATTGTTCAACCACCTCCTCTGACAAACTAACTCATGTAAGTTCTTTGGCTGGTCCCATTCCAACTTCCTCCAGCTACAACTCGTGCTGGTATGTATCTTCTGGCATGGCTATCTCATGGTAGACACCTTCTGGTTCCGGACTTCTCAACCAATCCTCCAACCTCTTCAACTCCATCTCCCACTGAGTGAGTGACTCAACTAGGTGCTCCTCTTCTGTTGGGACAAACTTCAATATTTGCTCCTCCTTCTCTATGATAGTCTCAACTTTCTCTCCTTTTGTTGCATCTGCAACTCCTGTGCTAGCCTCTCCTCGATTGCTTGGCAAGAATATCTAGATTCCCCCAATGACCAGAACACTCCTATGATCCTTCTCCTATGCGATGGAAGTTTTAAACTTGTCATCATATTCATTCACACGGATTACAAATCCGCATGAATATTCATATGGATGAGGCCTTTCTTCCACCTCCTTTCCATTTGTCAACACCCCCTGCTGACATGAACTCTCTTCTCCCTTTACCACATGGCAAATTGAGATGTCTCCTCTGCCCTCCTGGAAATTTACAAGATCAACTGATCCCTTTGCATTGCCCACCTGGAAACCTACTAGACCTCTCCCAGATCTCTTTCCCTCGCCATTTGTTGTGAGTGGGAAATCCCTCTACGGACTAGCACTTAGGGTTTTATCATGCATGCAGAAAAGACCTAAAGATTCCTACTTTCTACCGTCATCCCAGACCTAATCCCCATTATTCTTAAGCAAATACATAGTTAATAAGATCAAGTGAGCATACCTTATTTCGGGCATTTGATATCGATCATTCTTCACGCCTGGTCACTCTTTGACTGCAACTCTCCTCCCAAGGCTAACCTGCATTCACACAAGACAAACAAAGAACTCCACATGCATTTGATCTACAGATTAATGGGTTAGAGATTTAATCAACATGTATGCAATAAACCATGAAAACCTCATATGGTGGGATGGGAACAATACTTCTTTATTATTAACTTCACTAAATCAAATTACAATGATGAAGCCGACCACTGCTCCACGAACCTGGTCTTGGGCTCCTCTTCAACTGTCCTCCAACTTCTTTTCTCTATTCTTCTCTTTGCACAAGGATGGCTAAAGGTTGGGACAAAGGGAATGTGCAATCGGGTATAGTTTCTTTACTATGATTCTCCTCTTCTAAATGGGACCCCTACCCCTTCTTTTATATGTTAGAAGGAGCTAGGTATTTGGTCAAATGTTCGGCCATGCATGGTCGAAAGGTTTAGTTAAATTACCCAAAGCTATGTGTTCCATCATAAAATTTCCTTTTTTCGTGCTTTTGTAGGTACACGCGGGTTGTCTTGGGTTAGCTATCATGTACACGCGTGTAGTAATGTAACATGGTGCATGGGCCTTTATAAAAGGGGTTTTTAAGAAGAGTTGTTCAACAGTGTTTTGGCAAAGAAGGAATCTGAGATGGCCTGATGCCAGGTAAGAATGTATGGTGAAAATTAGGGTTATAATAGATGCCCCCTAATGTGTGAGGTTAGAAGAGCATCTGATGGACAAAATACATTAACAATATTCACTGATGTATCGAACAAGTGAGCCCAGGGACCAGAAATCGAGAGGTGCCATTTGCAAAATAATAATTGTCTCACCAAGGTGGGCATACCCATGCTAGGGATAAAATAAAATCATGGCTACCAATCAAATACACTGTAGATCCATGTCATATAACTATATAAAGTGTAGCCACGAGCAATACACAACAAAGCTACATCTCAAAATAAAAAAGATATACGTGTAGAGTATCCATCTTCTAGAAGCTGATAAGGCTTGATGGCTGGAGATGAGGTCTTCAGAGCTCGAGCAACAACTTAAAAATATTTAAAACTAGGGTAGGAGTGTAATATGAGTGTATAAATTCACTACCCAAAGGTCTTCGACGACTCGTTGGTCATGGACTAGAGAATCTTGATGATCAGACTGAAGGCTTCATTGATTTCGAACAAAGACTTGATTGGACATTCAGGATGACTGGGCATGAGGGCAAGAGACAAACTGCAGAGGGGTTGACTTAGGCTTGGTAAAAACTTCCCTTAGACAATAGCATGACAAATGATGAGACCAGGAAGCATGGCATTAACATAAGTTTACGAGGCAGGAGGCAATGCAAACTCTCCATATGTTTGGAAGAATAACCAAACGGAGGAGGAAACAACTCTATGTAGCAAGAACAACTTCCTAAGGTCGTATTAAATCCTAGAGTTTGACAAACAAACAGACATATGTGCTTTATCCAAGGGTGACTCATTATGCTGCCAATAAAGAAAATACTTTTCCCTTCCTCTTTTTGGGGTATATTTGATTTTTTTTGTCTTTTTCAATAATTTTGGAAAAAAGAATAAAAGAATGTTACGTTACAAAGGAGGAATGAGTGTTGCAAACATACAAGTTCAAGGCGCAGGGACAAGACTGATGTTCAAAGTAAGGACACTCGGGAAAAATCCTCTAGGGGCCAAAGGTGTCAAGATGCAGAGGCAAAGTGCTACAGGGCTTGCGTATAAGGCATGCTTTATATGGTTCAGTTGAGAGCAACATGGAGCCGACATTACGCCAAAGACACAGGTATGCAAAGGGTATGGAAATGCAATTAATAAAACACACAATGGTAACGTCCTTCGATGTGAGTTTAACGAGCCCAGAGAAGGTAAGATTAGCGGTTTTTCATATTTAAAGAGTCTGAAAAACATAAAAGGAGACTCCACAGGGGTACCTTTTTCAAAGGTAGTCTAGTCGGTTTGAAAAAGAGGTAAACTAGCACCGAAAAGACGTCTATTCAAAACCATTTTAATGAGTGTGATAAAGACAAGATCACTCGACCATTTTTTCATTTTTAAGGAGTCTGAAAAAAGCTTAACTATGGACTCCGTAAGGAATGTTCTTCTGGACCATTTTAATGAGTGTGAAAGAATAAGGTCACTCGATGATCTTTTCAATTTTAGGGAGTCAGAAAAGAGCTTAAATATGGACTCTGTGGGGGTTCCTTTTTTGTACATTTAGTCCCTCAGGCCCGAAAAAGGGTTGAAATGATACCTGAGAGTACTCTTCTAGAGAACTGAAGTTCCTTAGAGTATACCTTTGTTCGTACAGTTGACCGTCCAGACCGAAAAAGGGGTAAACTACCGCCGGATAGACGTGACTTCAAATTTTAGTTTAACGAGCGTAAAAGGCCACAAGATCGCTCGACAATATTTTCATGTTTAGAGGGTCTGAAAAGGGCTTAAAAGAAGACCTGTGTAAGGAACGTTCTTCTGGACCAATTTAATGAGTGTGAAGAAACAAGGTGACTCGACAATATTTTCATCTTTAGGGAGTCTGAAAAGGGCTTAAATAAGACTCCATGGGGGCTACAACTCATGTATGAAACTGGTTCAGGTAGAGCCCGCTTCTAGGCTCAGACTAGGAGTCTCTTCGCTAGTCAACTTGGGAAGTCTCCCAAAAGGGAAGAAAACACAAACCACGGTGTAAGTCCTCCTGCGAGATAGAAATTGAAGTCATGGATTCAAGGATAGCCTCATTTGAAGGCAATTCAAAATCCAAGAAATCACACAAATAAGGGTCGACAGTCCCAAAGGGTGAAGTAAACTGACCATACTCCATATGATGATGGAAGTTCTGGCCAGGACTGGCAGAGTCTATCAATGAAGAATCATGAGCACGAGGGCTTGAGGATCTACAAACAATGATATCAGACTCAGATGGATACTCAAGCCCACTTGGACCAAGAGAGGGAAGCAAGGCCTCCCATGCCCCCATTAGATAAACCAATGGATCAATTGTTGAGGCCAAGTATCGAGAGGGAACACATGATTGCACCAGTTCCTGTTTAGAATCAATTGAACACCGAGGATAAGACGCCACATAATTAACCCATGGCGGCGTAGAGTCTACATGAACGCTAGGAACATATAAAGGGGTAGTATAAAATAATGCTAAATTAGGATGGTGATTATCAGATGCCAGCTGGTCGATAGTGATAATGCTTCCATTGTGAGGGAAATGCATCACCCGAAAGAGCGTAGACACTACAACATTCATAGCATATACATAATCACGCCCAAAAAGCATATTGAAATCTAACGGGCCTTGCACCACTATAACATCAACAAGGAAAGTCTTCCCACCTAACAAGATAGGTAACTAAGGAAGAACCCCCAAATATTCACTAGGACATCTATCAAAAGCCAAAAGTTCATGCGAAGCAAACACAAGCTTGGGAGATCCCAAGAATTTCCAAACCGAGGAGGATAAAATACTTGCAGAGGCTCCCTCATCCACAATACATCGATAAATTTTTGTTGAATTAACTTCAACACTTATTTGAAAAGGTGCGGTAGAAGGAAGATGAGGCTCAACAAGGTCATTCCATTCAAAGGAAACCATCCTAGGGATTGGAGGGGGTGTGCTTGGAACGAGCATAATGCCCCCTTGTTCTGAAAGTATTAAACCAGAAATGCTAAAAGCATAGTCGGTAGACATGTCACTCCCCAAAAGAAGAGTGGGATCATCTGATGACTGCATCGGCATGACCACTTTCACAACCAATGGATGAATAGGTTGCAGGACTACATGGTCTAAAGGCACCTCACCCCCCAAAAGAGGAGTGGGGTCAACCGATGACTGCATCGGCATGACCACTTTCGCAACCAATGGCTAAATAGGTTGCAAGACTACATGGTCTAAAGGCACCTCACCCCTAAAAGAGGAGTGGGATCAACCGATGACTGCATCGACATGACCACTTTCTCAACCAATGGCTGAACAGGCTTAAAGACTATAAGGTCTAAAGGCACCTCACCCCTCAAAAGAGGAGTGGGATCAGTCGATGACTGCATCAACTTGACCACTTTCTCAACCAATGGTTGAATAGACTGTGAGGAAACCTCAAAAGACTCAGAATTAGAAGAGCTTGTAGACAGGGACCACAATCTTTGTACTTCTGGAATGCCAGGGCACAAATGAGTAAGGTGATCTCCCTTGCAAAGCTTACAAGGGAACTTAGTCTTACGTCCTATCCGTCTAGGTTTCTCAATAGAATCGATGCCCCCAACATGAATAGCAGTGGTTGGTTGCACATCTCCAACATGACTTGTAGAGGTTAGTGATGGGTCGATAACATGACTTGCAAAGGCTACAAACCTATTACCAATATGACTAGTAGTGACCGAAATTTCCCCCCCAGCATGACTTGTAGAGGGTGGGTGCGTGCCCCCAACATAACTTGCAGAGGTTGGGTGTTGGTCTTCAATGTGACTTGCAGAGGTTGTCGACCTATCTCCAACATGACTCGCAGAGGTTGGTGATTTCTTCTTCCTATTATTCCTCTTTCTATTTCGTTTAGACTTTCGGTTACTAGTAACTGTACTTTTACCAAAGGCGGGAGAAGGAGGAGGAGAAGACTTTGCTGATGAAGAAACATCAACAGGGTGCCCATGATTTAAGGTTCTTAACTGAGAAGCGTTAAGAGCATTCAGGACATTTGGAATGGTACCCAACCAAACCGGTAGTCCCACATTCAACCCAGGAATGTACAAAGTGGCCATCAAAGGGACACCAATGTTTCTAAAGAAAGGAAAAGCAAAAGAATCCCCTTGCGAAGGGTTTCCTTGGTTGGTATCATCGGGAACTTTAGCCATGAATATATTTTGCATAGGTTCTCCCTGTGCGGGATTGTTCAAGTCTATAAAAGTCACACACACTGACTCTGAAGAACCAGTGTTATCAAAACAATGCCTATAAAGAGGTGGCTCCACATTTCTAAGTGGAAGAATGAAAAGTCCTCTCAACCGGCGGAGTGGATGGTCTACCACCTTAGGTCAGAGACCCAAAGCCACAACTGACTAAATCACTATGGAAAACTAGGGAGCACGGAGCACACACTAAAAGTTCCTAAAGGCAACTCAAGCAAATGACTAACTAGTTGGAAGAACAGTTACACCAACCAACACTAGAGCAACTTACCGGTGCAAGTGAAACTCGAATATGGAAGCACCCTCTGGGTATACTCTGTAAAGCATGGCCTGATGTCTTCCCTAGGTACTGCGGTATACCCCTGCAATCACCTGTGTAAGTCACTAAAACAAAGGCAACTAGGTTGCTAGCTCGTGAACAATCACCAGGCGGGTACAGTCGAGAGTCGGGTGGACCGCAATGAGCAGGGTATCAAGCCCGAAACCTATCAAGGGTATCGAAAGAAAGTGTTTCGGAAGACGACTGAGGACCTAAAAAGGATTCGAGACCCACGAAGCTCCATGGCAAATGCGATGAACGAAATCCCAAGACAAGTCCTCTATATGTGTTCCCCACTACGCTTGGTTTGGCTTTCCAGGGGTTATATCTGCTACCTTTCCGCACACAACCTCGTGTTTAGCCCCTGTGTTAGAGGGGGGTCTCGGATAATTTCCACATTACTGGACTTCTACACTCCTTAGCATAGACTCGTATGTTTGTTTTATAGCCTTGAAGAGTTTCCTCTCCAACCTAAATCAAGGCTCTAGCCTAATCTAGTTTATAGACCCTACAAACATAAAGTCTAGTAAATTTTAATTAGCATTCTTTTTACTGGCTTGATTTACTCAAAAAGGGTACGGTAGTGCAACTGATGTTGTTAAGACTCTTGCGAAAAATGATGAAACTTATATGAACACTGGCAAATAATGATTATATTTCTTATTTTTTTTTGAAATGCTTTTAAAATTAGAAGAAAACACAACGTTATGCTAATTTCTTTTTCTTTTTCAAATAACAATTCAAAAAAAATGCCAGGAAAGAAAGAGATCTAACAAACCAAGTTTTTTTTTATTATATTTTCTTCCAATCAAAGAAGAAATAATAAAATATTCTAAAAGAAACTGATGAATGCACGATTAAGTTAAAAAAGCTAGGAAACACAAGAAATGTTCTAAATGAAAAAGAAAGCTATAATAGAGTCCAAACCTAGGCTAAGATGCTATGATAGAGACCAAGAACCCTGAGAGATATAACTCTTGACAAGGAAAAGGATGTCTGCCTCTTCTTAAACAAAATTTTTCTCAACAGGTACGCTACTGACAGTTCAACAACTAGCGTGTGCACGTGAGATGTGTAAGGTCAAAGCGCATGTACACACATGCAGACCATATGCATGCCACATTTACCTCTGCAACTCTTCAAAAATGAAAAGACAAGCAATCAAGCACTGGCATAGACTACTGGTATTGAGAACCAGAATCTATTGAAGACTCAGAAACTTACTTTGATAGAAAAAGAAAATAATTGAAGGAAAATTTCATAGAAAAAAGCCAATCTGAGGTGAAACCTAAGCTATAAAACTGCAAAAATAGAGACTAGAATGAGTTCCAGAAAACCCCTGAGAAGGATTACTTCTGATAGGGGAGAGGATGACTGCCTCTCTAAAAGAAATTTTCTGAAATCATACACGCGACTGACACTTCCTCAGCTAGTGTGTACACGTGGGCTGTGTGAGGGTAGGGCACGAGTACACACGTGCAGACCTTATACAGGCCGTGTGTACCTCTGTGGGTCTCGAAAAAAAAGATGCAGTCAATAAAAGAAATAGAGATAACTGGTATGGAAGACCAAAATCTCTGTTAGCTTAGAATTTTGCAGAAACTTTAAAAACAAGGAATGAAACAAGTTTTTAAAAATACCCAAGAAAAATATTCCCATAAACCCTAGAGATCCCCAGTATGGTCACCAATTATGTTGTGAGTGGAAAATCCCTCTACAGACTAGCACTTAGGGTGTTATCATGCATGCAAAAAAGACCTAAAGATTCCTACTTTCTACCGTCATCCCGGACCTAATCCCCATTATTCTTAAGCAAATATGTAGTTAAGAAGATCAAGTGAGCATACCTTATTTTGGGCATTTGATATCGATCCTTCTTCATGCTTGGTCACTGTTTGACTGCATCTCTCCTCCCAAGGCTGACCTGCATTCACACAAGACAAACAGAGAACTCCACATGCATTTGATCTACAGATTAATGGGTTAGAGATTTAATCAACATGTATGCAATAAACCATGAAAACCTCATATGGTGGGATGGGAAAAGTACTTCTTTATTATTAATTTCACTAAATCAAATTACAATGATGAAGTCGGCCACTACTCCACAAACCTGGTCCTGGGATCCTCTTCAACTGTCCTCCAACTTCTTTGCTCTATACTTCTCTTTGCACAAGGATGGCTAAAGTTTGGGACAAAGGGAATGCACAATCGGGTATAGTTTATTTACTATGATTCTCCTCTTACAAATGGGACCCCTATCCCTTCTTTTATAGGTTAGAAGGATCTAGGTATTTGGTCGAATGTCCGACCATGCACGGCCGGAAGGTTTAGTTAACTTACCCAAAGCTGTGTGTTCCGTTAGTAACTTTCCTTTTTTCGTGCTTTGTAGGTACACGCGGGCTATCTTGGGTCAGATAGCATGTACACGTGTGCAGTAATGTAGCAGGGTGCGTGGGCCTTTATAAAAAGGGTTTTTAAGAAGAGTTGTTCAATAATGTTTTGACAAAGAAGGAATTTGAGATGGCCTGATGCCATGTAAGCATGTCTGGTGCAAATTAGGGTTATAACACCATTGAGGTTTTCGACATATCTCAACCACCTTTTAACACTTGTGGCTGCCTCCTGGCCAACAACTTCTAAACATGCCACTTAGCTTTCCTTTTCAAAGGCCACTCGTATCTCCAATGCACTCTTTCCTCCTACTGCATCTTAAATGATAGCTTCTCCATCTGTACTCGGATTTATTTGAGCTCCTTGTCCATCTCCACTTTGCTTCTCTATGGGCAGTCTTCTCCTTGACCACGCTTATGACCTCTGGTGGCCATCTTGCTTCTCTTGCTCTAATACCGCTCTGGCGTAGACCCCCCCTTCTTCTCTCCTTCGGGGCTGCTCAACCTCTTGGTCTAGGATCATTTGAACACCTGAGTCTAAGTGACTCGTCGACTCCCTGCTGGAACCCAATAAAATTTATCACAGGTCCCTCTTTCTCCAAATTGTGGGTCCTCTTAATCCCACGACTCTCTTCTTGGCACTTCAAAGAAAGTTGGCGGTGACACTCATTCTCCATGCTAGGCCCTTTCTATCATGTGACCTCAGGCTATGTCTCGGGGATAAACCAAAAAAAAGTGCTTTAGGCTTCAGGATTCAGCTTGTCCCATGACAACCAACTCCTATGTTCCTAAACTCTGAATCGACGAACTCAAACAGTGCGAGGATCAACATTCCCCATCCCTCCTTCCGATTGATGATTCAATCTATTCGGACTCCGACCTTTAGGAGTCTCTCATTATCTTCCTCTGATATCTCCTAGAGTACTACTCCTCCAAAATGTGCATATTTCTTCCATGCATCCCTTCCATACCCCACGATCTGGATTCAAACTATTCTTCACGACTTTGCGAAGATTTCTGTTTGCTCTTGGCGAACCTCCCAGAGCTCCAACTCTCAGATCTCCTAATATCTTTCCACCTGTCTCCTTCTAACGATGGATGATTATGCCTTCCTTCGGGACTTCGACGAGTCCTTCCTTCTTGCCGACACTAAACACTTTTTCTACCCGAGACTTAGACTGTTCTCGGCCTTTTCCTACACTCCTTGTAGAGTCCTATGCTAGTTATTCCGAGATTTTTCTCGGCTTGAAAGCTTTGAGGTTCTTGGTTCTCCTGTGTCCTTCTATGGACTTCCTAGTGCCCTCTTGGCACCTTAATGCCCTTCCTCCTGAGCTTGTAATATGATCTTACTATATCATTGGTGCACTCCTTGCGCTTACTTTAGCCTTTTGACGAATTCTCCCCGAGTCCTTCCAGAAGTATTAAGGCATCTCCTTTCCTTGGTCGATGAATTCTTACAAAGCCTTCCTTCCTTAGAGTGTTCAAAAACTATGGGGTTCTCTCAACGCTTCCAGCACTCCAGAATTTGTTGCTCCTATGTGCGCTCACACTGGCTCAATTCCCTCCTAGCAAAGTCTTACAGAGTATTCATCAACTCTACGCTGTGTTTTCTTCGACACAACCTTTCTTTCCAAGGTATTCAACAACCTTGCAATTACCCTCAGAGTCTGGGAATTATCTGTGTGTGCCCTCTTGGCAACTTCTCTTCTGACTCAATTGAGTTCAGACACACACTCCTTGTATTGGCTCAAAGAGTCTCAACTCTCTGTCGCACACTCCTTGCACTTAGGCTTGAGAACTAGAATTAATCTAACAAACTCATAGATAGAAGATTATAATTCTATCCATGCAGATTATTTCTAACATACATCTAAAGTAAAGCCACATACAAATGACATTCACAACTAAACATCCATTATAGATAAATTGACAAACTTGAAAATCTGTTCTTTTTATATTAATGGTGGAATGCCCATTACAATATGTGAGACCAGACTATGACTAAGTCTCAGCTCTCAACTCTCCCCCTAGCTACAATGATCTTTCATCAACTCTAGTAGCCAACCACCTCTACTGGGCAACAATACAAATATTTATACAAGAGGGGCTCGATGAGATTCCCTCCAAGATAAGCTAGTGGTGTCTAATCACCATTCAAAATGCCTGACTAATGAGGCATATTACAATGATGGAAATCTAATCCGAATCGGATGAAGATCCCTCCTATCGTCAACCACTGAATGGTGACCTCATCTACATCTTGTGCGAAGGCACAACTTGGATCTACCAACCTGACAACATTAATTGCCTTAATCACGATTTATATTTCGAAGAAAAAATGAGAGGGTGATGCCTCTCCCTTGAATGCACACCAATCGTGCTAATCAGCTGGCACATGCTAAGGTGGAGTGATGCTCTTGCATCACTTATCCTCTTTTTTATAGCTTGGATTTGGCCTATTTGTAGCCTTTAAGTGGAATTGAAGGGTCGAGTCGGAACGTTTCCAATATGTGGAAGGTCAAGGATCATGGATCTCATGAAATGACATGGAAAGCCGACACCCATTTTTAATTTTGGGAACAAATCCCGATGTACGTGGGATGTAGTGGTGCAACCTGTGTATATTCATGCTGTACTATAGTTAGGGCACATATATGTGGAAAAATAATGTTTTTAGCTGTGTGATTTGCAAAAAGGGACTTCAAGTTTGCATACGGAAATGGAAAAAGGCCCTTTGTGCAAGTTTGCATAGGGTGAGGAAAATCTTTCTATAACAGATGCCCCCTAATGTGTGAGGTTAGAGGAGTATTTGCAATGGCCAAAATACATTATAAAGCACAGAAGTGGAGTAATGGGACCCAACTAGAAGAACTAGTTTCTCATTACAATGTGTATTGACTTTGCATACATGGCTGAAAATTTGAATTACACTGCAGATCCATGTGAAAATATACCAAACAACTATCCTTGGCTATGAATAGGCAATACAAATTTGGCTGGATGCTAAAGGCCGTCATAGTCATGAACAAGGCCCAATAAAACCAGTCTCAAAATCAATTTGAAGATATCTATATACAATGGAGTACAATTAGATCTCCCATGATCACTGAAGTCACATAGGTATTGGTCCAATGAAAAGTAGCATCAACTCAGGAAAATTGTGACTATAAACTAATTTCTTCAAGTCTTCTACACAATCTGCCAAAGGTGCAATTCTACATCAAGTGAATAAAGGAGTTGAGGTTGAACACAATGAGACTTCGTTTGATTACCGGTCATTGAGGTATATCGTTAACAAACGTGAGACAACCTACCGATGATGAAAGTAGGTATTAAGGCATCAAGTACATTCTTACAAGTGTGAATAAAGGAGTCGGGGTCGAACACTCAAAGAATCCATCGATCATGAGACATTGATGTATTCCCAACTGTTGATGGTGAGAGAAACTGCCACTAATGACTGCAAGCCTCTAGGTACTCATAGGACTCTAGGTCTTGTCTCGAGAATAGATGAGCTGAAGTCAATGGAAGGAGAACCGTTGAAAGGAGAGAATTAAGGAATCTCTCATCATTCAACATGAGGTATAAAGAAGGAGCTTGATGATTTGGAGGAAATCATACGAAGAACATGTTCACAAACCAACGACCCCGTGTGTCTTTCGTGTATGTCAGGTGCAAGTGGTACACAAAAAAGACCCTCTAAATAACAATCAATTAGGAAAAATACTGACAAAGGTGAGGAAACCACCAATAGGTCTACTGGCATCCAAGAAACTACATGAATCCCAATGTGTGAATAGATGTCTTGCTGTCGAACATAAGGGAAATCACCCAGTCAACGACCAGTGATGAAATGTTGACTGCTAGGTTTAAGGTTACCTACCAATGAGGAAAGTAGGACCAGGGTGCGCAATAGGACTACAACTTCATGTGAGTCTCAGACAGATTGAGGGTATGGCTGACATACAAAGTCAAGAGTTCTGAGGAATGGGCGACACAGGTTGATAAATATCCTTTGAACAAGAGCATGCGACATATGTAAGACACTGGTAGCATAGACTTAATGATGAAACCTTGAGATGTAGGAGGCATCAATCAAAATCTCCATAGGGACTGGAAGAGTAATAAGTTAGAGGAGTAAATTCTATGTAATGAGCTCAACGTCGTAAGGTCATTCTAAAACCAAAATTATGATGTCAAGTGGACTAAAATTTTTTGTGCTCAGTTTAAAGGCGACATGACTGTTGCCAATATAAGATAATACTCCCTTCCCGCTTGTATTTTTTTGTTTTTCATATTCAAATGAATGCTATGATACAGAGGAGGAAATGGGTGTCAAAAGTAAGAAAAACTAGTTCCAGCAGTGGAACATACCTATGCTCAATGCAATGAGGTGTATGCAGGAGATGGACACTCGGGGGAATGTTTCCTCCTGGGTATAGGGTGTCCAGATGCAAAGGATATAAACAAGGCTCCTGGTTGAGGATGGAAACTACCGAGGTAAATGAATTATAACATAAAAGCGATAACCGACAATAGGCTCAATACTGCAAGCAAGTGAATGAGATGCAATTACAACTTAACGTCAAAAAATGTCCTTTTTCATAATCTTAGTCTACTTGGTTTGAAAAAGGGATAAAATTGCACCAAATAAACATCCTTTCAAATCCAATTTATGAGTGTGAAAGAGACAAGTTCACTCGACAATTTTTTCTCTTTTTGAAAATGAGTCAGAAAAGATCTTAACCAAGACTCATGACCTTTCAAATCCAATTAACGAGTGTGAAAGGGACAAATTCACTCAACAATATTTTTTCTTTTTAGACGAGTCGAAAAAGGGCTTTAATCAAACTTGTTGTGGGGTTTCTAGGCAGCATGTCATGGGGGAGGCCAAGGCTCCCATGCAGGATTTCTGTGAAAGGTCATTAGCTTACGGATAGCTGACACAAGCCTGGGAAAATCGAAAGATCTCCAAGTTGAGGAGGATAAAGTGATAGCGGATGTTATCTTCTCCATGATATATTAGATAACATCTCTTACTTGAAAGGGCTTAGGAGGAGGAATTGGATACCCCAAAAGACCATCCTAGTCAAAAGGAACCTCTCCAGGACTTGGAGGGAGAGTACTTAGGGAGAGTAAAACTCTCTCTTGTTCAAAAGGTGCAGTACTAGAAATGATAATGACATGGTTGAAGGACATATCAAAATCCAAAAGAAGAGTTGGATTGATCGATGATTGCATCGGTAGGACCACTTATTCAATCGTTGGTTGAATAAGATGCCTGGCAACGAGGCCAGAAGATGCATCACCCTAAAGAATAGGAGTGTGGTTAGGTGATGATTGTATCATCATGACTACCATGTCAATCAAAGGAGAAACGATGTGTTGGGAAGCCAAAGACAAGTCAGAACCCGAAGGGCCCCTAGGTGAGGACCATGATTTTGATATTCCATCAGTAGCATGGCACAAATGAGTAAGGTGATCTCTTTCGCAAATCCTACAAAGGAACTTGGGCTTACGTCTTACACGTCTAGGCTTCTCAATTGTATGAATGCTCCCAATGTCATTTAAAATGGCTGGCGACATGCTCTCAGCATGATTAGTAGAGGATGGAGATGTAATGTCAGGATGACTCATGGCGACTGGAATGGTGCCCCCAACATGACCTGCAGCGGATGGTTGCTAGTCTTCAACATGGCATGCAGAGGTTTTCGATCAATCCCTAACGTGGCTAGGAGAAGTTGGTGATGGAATTCCAATATGACTTGCAGGGACTGGACTAGTGGCGACAATGAGTTGTGGCATCTGAGAACAAGGTCCTAGGAAAGACTGGTTTTGAGACATTGAAGGCCATAAAGGATCTTGGCTTACACCCTTTCCCTATCTGGAAAGGTAGTATCCTCCGCCTAATTGATCCATAAAGGTTTGTATGAGCATCATTACTAAAGCAGATGTCTGTGAAGAGACAAAAGCTTGATAAGGATTAGTCAAGTGAGGATATATGTTGCTTCCATGTGAAAGCGTTCCCTGGAGAGGATAGCCCATACCATAAAACTGATTTCCTCCATATGAAATACCCGAGGACATATGGGGACCTGCCATGGGAAAAGTGTTTGTAGGAATTGGCTTAACGAATGAAGGATACACAAATGGTGTGTAATAAGTAGAATAACCACCCATTTGAGCACCGGCTCCTAAAAAAGTGTGGCTAGGATTGGATCCATAAGAGGGGATATTCCAACCCCCCACAATGAGAGTTGGTTGAGGGACATGAATCCTATCAAATGAAGATGTGGAAAGCAGAGTCGTTAAGCCCCCATATCCAAAATTGGGATTCATATAAAGGAAAGGGAGAGGATGGAAAGGGTGAAGGCATGTTTGGCATATCAATAGGAAAATGATTAGAGACCCAAGGCATGGATTGAGTGTCATAATTATGCATACCATTATGAAAAGTTGACGGATTCATCCCCATGAAATGAATGAATGTCATGGGGGAGGTAACGGTAAATGAGTAAGTCAAAGGAACTCCACTATCCATGATAATGACAACTCAAGGCATGATATAAAATCCTAAGGTTCCCTAAAGATCAAAGAGCACACAAAAAAGTTAAACGACCAATATGCACACAAATAAGATAAAGTGGCTGAAAGGGGCCTCCCTCTCTAAAGTAGGTATGCCTTGCCCAAGAGGGGCCTGGGATTCCTCTGCTAAATATCAAAGGTATTAGAATCAGTTATAAGTACCCTCGTGGGATTAACAATTAGTCGGTCAGACCCCCCCAAAGAGATAATCCTCCATAAAGGATGTGTGTTGTCTGACCCTTATTTGACCCATGGTACCTGCAAAATAACCCCTGCAAGTAACCTATGTGGTACCTAAGTCAAGCAACTAAGTAATCATAGTATAACCGATGCACCTAAAAACAGTCGTAAGTCAGGTCCACCATATGGGTAGGGTAACAAAGCCCGAAACCTTGAAAGCACTGCCTCTCACATAGGTAAGGGTACTAGAAAGATCCCCATATATGAATATATCCCTAGAAATATATCTAACGCTAAGAAGGTATCGAGGGGATATCCCTTCAACCAACCTCACATGATCTCGTGCTTAACTCTGATGTAAGCGGAGCCTCCTGATATTACCGATTATACAATGGATTTCTCCACTCCCTTAGTCAGACACATATGTTGATTTAATAGCCTTGGACAACTTTACTCACAAAATCCTATTCCAAGGATCTAAATCCTAAGCTAGTTTGTGCACCCTATAAAAATAAAATCGTTACTAATCAATTTTAAATTATAGTGTTACTTTTAGTGGCCTTGCTTACTAAAAAAGGTGCGGTCGTGAAACTAGTGACGTTATGACTCAACAAGTAAAATAAATGAATATGAATACATTGCAAAGTCCTAACTTCAATTCCAAATAAATGATATGCTTTTCAAAATGAAATTCTCAATTGAGTTATGCAATTCTAAATAAAATGCAATCTTTCTTTTCATGTACTAAGATAAATGACAAAGACCCAAGAGATCAAAATGCCAACAATGTAAAATGCCTAATATTTTTGTATTTTCAATATAAGAGAATGCAAATGCAAGGACTGAACATCAACTTGATATAACAACTCTACTATGTGTAGACATAGGCAAACCAAGTAGGATATAAGGGAGCAATAACACCTAGCCCAAGATACAAGGAAAATCAAATGAAAAGGATAATGAGACAAACACTGCCCAAAAATTCAACCAAAGAAAGGTTTCATGTCATTCCACAAACACTGAATAGTCATAATAGAGACTCAAGAAGACTCAACAACAATCAAAACCTACCCAACAACCAACAAAGGGTGTTGTATGTGACTGTTCAAGGGAAAAACGCGTATATACGCCTCTTGTAGAAGGAAAACACACGTATGTATGCGAATGTCAGGCAAAAACCTGCGTATATGTGTCAAAACAAAACTAGGGTAAGGAGAAGGCTAAGAAACTTAGACTCAGAGTGAACAGAGGCTGTTAAGAAATCATATGACAAGAAACTCAACATAAACGAGAGCAGTCTAAGGAGAAAAAAACTCCAAACCTCGAAAGAGAAGATTCTATCCCCAGTATAGTTGCCAATTATGTTACGAGGAAAATATCTCTATGGCTAAGGGTAAACCAAAATAGACGGAAATGACTGCAGAAATCAACTCTATTCTCAAGTATGCTTTTTAAACAAATATGCTAGCAAGACAAGATAAAAGGCCTACCTAGTCCAAACGTTTGATGAAGTCCATCGTTGAGCACTTGACTCAAAGCAATACGTCTGCAACCAGTCCTCAACAACCAAGAAACGCAAGCATATGGTGAAAATATATTATGTTAGCACATTAAATAGCATAATCCATCAACATTCATAACAAATACACTCATGGAATAACAATTCAAATATTCGCAAGATATTAATTGGATGAAAAAAGAGTATTTCTATTAAAATGTAATCAACAAAAGTGAATGAATTACAAACTTTTGTGTCGACACAGTTCGGAACTGAGAAACTAAGTTCCTTCTAGTTGGGCCTCCACCACTTCAATTCTCCACCAAAGGCAAGCTCATATAATAGAGACAATGAGGTTCTCGCTTGGGGGTTGAATAATGTGTTCAGACTTAAAAGGAAAAAGGGATGCAGACTCAATATGAAGTGAATAATTTCTCTAGAGTAACTTTTCTCTCAAAGTTGAATTCTTCTCCTCTTTTCCATATCTTCGATTTGGCCTATTTGAGGCCTTCAAGTGGAACTAAAGGGTCAAGTCAGAACATTTCCAATATGTGGAAGGTCAAGGATCATGGATCTCGTGATGTTACAAGGAAACCGGACACCATTTTTTAATTTTGGGCACAAATCCTGATGTACACAAGCTGTAGTGGTGGTACTTGCATATACACATGCTGTACTATAGGTAGGGTGCGTATATGTGGAAAAATAATGTTTTTATCTTTGGGATTTGTAAAAAGGGAATTCAAGTCTACATAGGGAAATGGAAAAAGTCCCTCTGTGCAAGTTTTCATAGGGTGAGGCAAATCTTGCTATAACATATGCCCCCTAATGTGTGGGGTCAGAGGAGTATCTGCGATGGCTGAAATACATGATAAGACCCAGAAGAGGAGTAATGGGGACCCAACTGGAAGAACTAGTTTCTCATTACAATTTGTATTGACTTTGCATACATGGCTGCCAATTTGAATTACATTGTAGATCCATGTGAAAATATACCAAACAACTGTTCATGGCCATGAATAGGCAATACAAAGGTGGCTACATGCCAAAGGCTGTCATAGTCACGAACAAGGCCTAGTAAAACCAGTCTCAAAATCAATCTGAAGATATCTGTATACAATGGAGTACAATCTGATCTCCCATGATCACTGAAGTCACATAGGTACTGGTCCAATGAAATGTAGCAACAACTCAAGAAAGCTGGGACTATAAACTGATGTCTTCAATTCTTCTACATAATCCTCCAAAGGTACAAGTCTACATCGTGTGAATAAATGAGTTGAGCTCGAACACAATGAGACTTCATTTGATAACCGATCATTGAGGTATATTGTTAACAAATGCGAGACAACCTATCAATGCTGAAATTAGGTATCAAGGCACTGAGTACATTCTTACAAGTGTAAATAAAGGAGTCGGGGTCGAAGACTTGAAGAATCCATCGATCAGGAGACATTGATGTATTCCCAACTGTCGATGGCAAGAGAACCTACCACTAATGACTACAAGCCTCTAGGTACTCATAGGAATCTAGGTTTAGTCTCCAGAATAGACGAGCTGAAGTCGATGGAAGAAGAACCATTGAAAGGAGAGCATTAAGGCATCTCTCATCAGTCAACATGAGGTACAAAGCAAGAGCTTGATGATTTGGAGGAAATTAGATGAAGAACATGTTCACAAACCAACGACCTTGTTCTTCTTTCGCGTGTGCTAGGTGAAAACGGTACATGAAAAAGACCCTCTTAATAGCAGCCAATGAGGAAAACTATTGAAAAAGGTGAGGAAACCACCAATAGGGGTAATGGCATCCAAGACACTACATGAATCCGAATGTGTGAATATATGTCTAGCCGTCAAACATAAGGGAAGCCACCCAGTCAACGACCAATGATGAAATTTCCACTGTTAGGTTCAAGGTTACCTACCAATGATGAAAGTATGACCAGGGTGCACAATAAGACTACAAATTCACTTGATTATGAGACAGACTAAGTGAGATCGGAAGAGCGCAAGTGGTACATGAAAAATACCCTATGAATAGCAGCCAATGAGGAAAACTATTGAAAAAGGTGAGGAAACCACCAATAGGGGTAATGGCATCCAAGACACTACATGAATCCGAATGTGTGAATATATGTCTAGCCGTCAAACATAAGGGAAGCCACCCAGTCAACGACCAATGATGAAATTTCCACTGTTAGGTTCAAGGTTACCTACCAATGATGAAAGTATGACCAGGGTGCACAATAAGACTACAACTTCACTTGATTATGAGACAGACTAAGGGTATGGCCGACATGTAAAGTCAAGAGTTCTAAGGAATGGCCGACACAGGTTGATAGACATCCTTTGAACAAGAGCATGAGACATATGGAAGAATATAATAGCATAAACTCAATGATGAAACCTTGAGATGCAGGAGGCATAAATCAAACTCTCCATAGGGACTATAAGAGTAACCATTTGGAGGAGTAAAATCTATGTAATGAGCTCAACTTCCTAAGGTTATGCTAAACCCAAAATTATGATGTCAAGTGGACTAAAAAATTTTGTGCTCTGTTCAAAGGCAACATGATTGTTGTCAATATAAGATAATACTACCTCCCCACCTGTATGTTTTTGTTTTTTCATATTCAAATGAATGCTATGATACAGAGGATAAAACGAGTGTTGCAAGTAAGAAAAATTAGTTCCACCAGTGGAACATGCCTATGCTAAATGCAAGGAAGGTGCATGCCAGAGATGGACACTCGAGATAAGAAAAATTAGTTCCACCAGTGGAACATGCCTATGCTAAATGAAAGGAAGGTGCATGCCAGAGATGGACACTTGGGTATAGGGTGTCAAGTTGCAAAGGATATAAACACGACTCTGCTTGGTTGAGGATGCAAACTGCTGAGGTAAATGACTTATAACGCAAAAGCAAGAACCGACCATAGGCTCAATACTTCAAGAAAGTGCATGAGATGCAATTACAACTTAACACCGAAAAATGTCCTCTTTCGTAATCTTACTCTACTTGGTTTGAAAAAGGGATAAACTTGAACCAAATAGTCATCCTTTCAAATCCAATTTACGAGTGTGAAAGAGACAAG
>CBVK0101033839.1:0-13254 GCA_900067695.1 Picea abies
TATAGAATATGTTGGTTTTCTCGGTTTGGGTTTCCAAGGGAAAAATCTCTATGTAATATGTGCATATTCCATTGTATCTTTTCTATTGTTTTATTGAAAATATGTTTGCATCAAATAATTGTACAAGGTTAAAATCTACACATTCATGTTGGGGGATAAGTCTTTTTCAGTCCAATTTGGTTTTCTTTGATGGATTTTTTTTCTTGATCTACTTTTTTCTCCAAGTGACTAAGGAGATTATCAATCTCTCCAACTATTTTTCTTTTTGTCTCATCAAAGACTACATCTTGACTAATAATGAATTTTCCATTGGATAGAAACCTATAGCCTTTCTTTTGATCTAAATAGCCAATAAGAATGCATTTCATACTATGTTTTTCCAACTTAGTCATTTTTTTTCTTAGGAACTAAGGCATAGAAAGTGGAGCCAAAAACTCAAAGATGATCAATTGAAAGCTTAGTACCATACCAAGCTTCATATGGAGTAATTCCATCTAAGTCTGATGTGGGTGATCGGTTCCTTAGATAGACTATTGTATGAACTTCTTTGGCCAAATATTTTGTGCTTAACCCCTTGAAATGCAACATTGATCTTTTCATTCCCGTTAGAATTATGTTCATTCTTTCTCTAACTCCATTCTGCTATGGAGTATAATATTTTGTCAATTGCCTTTTTATTCCATTTCTCCTGTAATAATATTTAAATACATTTGAAGTGAATTCATTCCTTGGTGGAATTTTTAACTAAGCGTTGAAATTGTATGAATTTTTCAAAGGCTTTTGATTTGTTCTTCAGAAATATACCCAAGACATCCTTGTAAAATCATCAATGAAAAGAATGAAGTATTTGCATCCACCGAAAAAAGATTCCATAGGACCACAAATGTCATTATAGATTAGTTGCAAATATTTGTTTGCTTATCGTGTACTTATGAGGAAATGATCCCTCTTTTTTTTTTCCAATGATACAAGCTTCATGCCTTTGAGGTGTAGGACAGTCGGTGACGGAGTGTGTTGTTAAGGAACTCTGTGATGTTAAAGTCATCGGTTTGAAACCTGTGGGGACAAAAAATCCAGCCATGTTAAGGGTTAGTGTGGCTCTTAAGGCACTCTGTGATGTTAAAGTCACCGGTTCAAAACCTGCGGGGACAAAAAATCCAGCCATGTTAAGGGTTGGTGTGGTTGAGGCCAGGTGCGATCCCTGGGTTATTTTGACAGCTTAGATGCCCCTGAGTCACGGTTTCTTAGCCACAGGTTAGTCCCACATGTCACGGACAAACTAACAAACAAACAAAAAATGATACAAGCTTCACACTTACTAGCTTCCTTTTTGAAAGTAGGAAATTCTTTAACCATTTCATTTGTTTTAAGTTTACTGAGGCTTTCAAAATTCAAATGGGAAAATTTGTAATGCCATAATCTTAAGGATCTAGATATAAATCCATTGATGTTGAAAAATCATGTTTGTGAGGAATGATTGTACCTTGTATCTTGAAAAAAAAATTATTTTCATAGCCATTCATTACTATTTTGAAATTTTGTTTGAATTAATTAATTTTGATCCAACCATATTCCATGATAATCTAATGGCTTCCTCGTCTAATGAGCACCAAGGACAACAAATTGTTTTAAATGTTGGAACATACTAGACACTGGAAAGTAATACTTTTCCCATTCCTGGAAGAGAAAAGCATACAGATCCTTTTCCTTGAGGTGTAAGAGTTGTTTCATCTTCCAAGTAAATTGCATTTAGTTCCATATCCTGATATGTCCAAAAGTAATCTTTCATGTAGCACATATGTTGAGTATCACATGTATGTAGTATCCAATCATCTTCATGATCTTTTCTCATCAATTTGTTGGTGGCAATTGAATATGCAAAGTCAATCTCCTGATTTGTTCTCAACACATAGTCATAATCAACTTCTTTATTTTATGTATATTGGGTTGAAGTTGAAACATTAGACTTAGAATGTTGTTTGAAGATTTGTTTATCCTTGGGAAAATTCACATTCCATGTTATACACTCTTCCACCACATACCCAATGCGAAGACATTTTTTGCACTTGACTTGAGACATGTCTTTACCTCTTTGAGATTGATTTTTTGATCTCTTAAAGTATTGTTGATTTCTTCCTCTTCCTTGGATTCTACCATGACTTTGACCATAGTCTTGATTTCTTGAATCATTGAATCTTCCTCTTCCTCTATAATTTTCATTGTATGATCTTCTTCCTCTTTTATTTTCATTGAGGTCATAAGACTTTCTTCCACATCTTTAAACCCACATTTTTTTAATTCCAATATGATATTTTCAGATGAGAGATGTACTCCAAAACATCCCCCCCTTTAGCCAATTCTTGTTTAAGAAACTTAGTATAAGTCTCAACTCGTTTTGATTCAGATTGAGTATTAAAAATCTTCTAAAAAAATATCCATGCACTCCAAGCATCAGTTTCATTTTCAATATGTATAAACATTTCATTTGTTACAAAGGATTTCAAAAGTGCAATTGCCTTTTCAGATCTTAATTCCCATTTTGTCATTTCTCTAGCATTAGTCAGCGTAATTGAAGTTGTTTCTCCATTACATATATCTTTCCACAAGTCATTAAAAATTAATGTATTTTTCATGTGATGACTCCAAGTCTTATAGTTCTTGGGTCCATCCAATTTGTCTAAATCACTGAATAAATTTACCAATTTTTATATGATGAATTGCTTATCAAGTCCACACAATTAAGAAAATGAATATTATCATGCACAAGAAGCATTGCACATTGCAAAAGAGTATTGTAAGGGCTTGGCCTTGACCCTCTTATAGCCTCAATGAAAAAGGATGTTGATATAGTATTTCACTTGACTCTCATCATTACTTTAACTACAAGTACAAATATTCTTCTATTTTTCCAAACTTTCAAAATTTGACACAATAATGATCATGCCCCCCTTTGAAGTGAAAAATATTGTTTAGTTCTTCAATTACAATGAATAAGTGCACCTGTTGGTTGTGGAGCCTGATTATCTTATTGATTCATACGTCTTTGTTTTTAGCCGTGTTTATACCCCATGAAGACTTTACACCCTAGAAGAATGTACACTCCTCCACACGGGGGAGTGCAGGGGAGTTTACCCCCCCCTGCGGGGTCCGAGGGAAAGTGGGCCCCCGAAGCAAAAATTGCCTTGTAAATATATATTGTAATTTCATTGTAAATATAGACCGTTCATTATAAGGTCGCAGATCAGATGGTAGAAATTATGTTAGGGTTTTTTTCCCTAGAAGGCAACCCTATTTTATGAGGGAAATGTATTACAGCTATGTATCATGGTGAATATTGTATTCTGAGATAGGAGATTGTGAGAGAAAGAAAAGGAAGTTACGGCGGTTTTTTTGTAGGTTGTATCCTTTCATTTGTTGGATAATAATAAAGGATGAACTTGGCAATTTCTCTGGTGGACGTTGCCCACACTGGGTGAACCATGTAGATCTGTATCTCTATTATATTGTGTATCTTCTGTGTTTTATTTCCGCATTTTTTTTATTTTATTTCTCCGTGATCTTGTTTTTCTAACAGCACCCCCCTAAACTAGTAATAATTTCAAATACATCCACCTATTGTGATAATTTCAACAAATTAACATATTAATTTCACCCTTGTACCTCCCACTTTATGGCATATAAATTATAAACCAATTTATATGGGATAAAATTTCCAAAAACAAACAGTTTGATAAGTGTATTTTCATTCTTATTAGCCCCTATTGGAGGGACTATAGCAATCATTCGGTCGTTCAATGCCTATTAATTTTATGTTTGACTTAAAATTTTGTTTCATTTACAATGTTTAACTTAAGTATATTTTTATTTTAATTAAAATAAATTAAAAAAACATATTTATTTCTCATATTATTGGTGTGGAAAACTTTAGGGTCTTATTGCCCGAGTGGCGGCATGGATTAATAAATGTACCCATAAGTTGTCAATTGTGTGATGCATGGATTAAGTAATTTACCCGGTGGTGGTATTCGTAAGTTGTTAATTGTGAGATAGCTACAAAACGGTTATCTGAATCGAAGCCATAAAGGGCACCGTGTTTATTATCATGTTGTTTATTCAAGGATACAGTTCGGATTGTTGTTAGGATATTGCAAGCTGAGGGTTTTTAAGTTGTATAGCTATGTGCAAGTTGTACAAATTACGCCATATTCACAATTCACTTCATCTCTCTATATATTCTCAGGGATTTCGTCTGCGCATTTTTCTTGCATTGTTTGATACTATTCACAAAATTTATAAGAATAGTCACCCTTACATCTTCAAAAACTAATCCTCTGAGGCAAAGAAAAAGAGTAGACGTTGATCTAGCTAATTTGAAGCAAGCCAGAGATGGCAGTGGCTTCATTAAATGGTGAGTTCTTTGTCTCTCTCTCTCTTTTTAAATTTGTTCTCATGTATTCAACGGTTTCAATGATGGGTTCCTAATGAAACAATATTTGCAACAATCATGTTCCTGTGGCACTTTCCTATATGCACGATTGTAAACTTGAAGATAAGATCTAGTCTAACTTTGGTGAGAAAAAATCTTGTTTCTTTCAACAGGGTTAGATCGTTGGACCTAATTGTTCTGAAAGACTTGCATGTCATTGCTAAGTTGTCTGGCGATTTAATTGAAGAATTGCTATTGAAACTGCAATTGTGTTGCCCAGCTTTAAACATTCTTATTAGACAGTTGCAGTGGCATGATGACCATTTTTGGCTACTTGACTATGAGTTTCTTGTTGATTTCAAGTCTAAGAAGCCACTTGTGATGGAAATGCTCAGACTCACATAATCACATGAGAATCAATAAATATAAAGACTCGGTATTGTCATTTCCTTGGTAAATAATACATGGGGACCATTTTTGGTGGTTGCACCTACTTCTGTGTTGAATAATTGGGTTGATGACCATTTTTGGTGGTTGCACCTACTTCTGTGTTGAATAATTGGGTTGATGAGATAAGAAATTGCTTCCCTAATTTGAATATTATCATTTATTGGGGTGGACTTCAATAATGTATTATATTATATTTCGGAAAAAGATAAACCCTAAGCAACTTTATCGAAGATTCACAATTTAGTCTTATTTAACTGATTCGTTACTTTTATTCTGTGATATTTTCCCATATGGTTTTCAATGAATAATGTATACGGTATCTTAGATGGAAGTGCTTATGTCTTTTCCTTCCTTTGCAGGGAAGCAATTTGCCACATACTCATTACAAGTTACCAGCTAGTACTAAACGATGCGAAGTACCTCAGGAAAGTTAAATGGCGGTGTATGATTTTAGATGAAGCTCAAGCCATTAAAAGTGCATACAGTAAGTTTAAATCTAGTTTCTTAATTTCACTCTCTAGTTTGAACTATCATTTAGCATGCGATGTTTGAGCAATATGAAGTCCTTTGATTTGTTACATATATGTGCACTATCATTTCAAAAGGATAATTAGGATTTTGAATCACTTCAATTTTCTCTTTTAAACTTTGAGTTATCTGTATTTTTACAATTTACGGTGGAAAAAACTCTCTTGCTTACTAGAACTCGTATTCAAAATAACATGTCATAACTTTGAGCACTACTTCATTTTATTATGCCAACATTATTTGATATCCATGAAAAACTTGTTTATTTTTTTGCATTTATATGACAAGGCTTCAGGAAATTATTTTTTTTTTTTTTTTTTTTTTTTTGCATAGACTTAGTTGTCTGCCTACTTAAATTGGTTGAGTGCCATGTATTCATCTTGTCTCCCTCACTAATGTTACATGGCAGTTTGGCAAATTTATATATATAATCCTTTTTTTTGGTTTATGGCACATTAATATATATATATATATATATATATATATATGCCACACAAACCAAAATAAAAGGGATGAACTTGTGTTTGGTCTTCTCAATGGACGTCTTCATGGCCACGGTGGGGACGCACGGCTACAGGGTACTCTCCAGTGTATTAAGGGCTGCGCATGGCTTCAAAACACACAGTTGGCAGTGTGGACAGTCCCGCTTAGTTCTTATGGTGTTGATTTTATTATCCCTGGAGAGAATGCGCCAATGGTTAATGGCCTTAGCAACCTCTCTCAAGCATCTCCCCTATTCTTTCCCTCCTTGCAGCTGTCAAAGGTGAGGAGGTTCCAGTGGCTGATCGGTGTCGGGATCGATTGTTTCTCCCTTCTATTCAAATCTGTGTTGGCGTCCATGGCGTCCAAGGGCCTTTCCAATTACGGTGAGGGAGATTCATATTTTTTTTTGCTACTGAGAATTACCATATCTACGTCCAAGTGCCTTGATCGTTGGGTCAATAGATCATTGGAGATGATTGTTTGAGCAGATCTTTGTTTTGTGCAGATCATAGCACATCTTATAACCCCTTTATCTTTCTTTAAGGATCACAAACAATACCAATAAAACAATATTCTTTCCACAAAAAAATCACGAAACAATACTCAACAGACCATTATAACAGCTTATGGATTGGTTGATTTAGAAATGTGAAAAGATAACTTACTTAGACATTGCAAGAAGCACAAGAGTATGTAGGAGTTTCCAGAAGTTTAGTGAGGGTGAGTATACTTCCTAGGAGATATGCTACTCATATTTTATTAGCTTCTTCCATTTGTGAGCCTTTCTATTGTTTTGAGGAGGTAAGGTGTGATGCTTTGATGGAGGAGTGCAATGATAGAGCATTTGTTGCTTTTTAGGATCTAATGTTTGGTTCCATGATTTCACCTTGAGGAAAAAAAGTTAAGGTTTACCTTAGCGGAAATTAATTGAGAAGTAGGAGAGAAGGAGACATCTTAGAAATGAGGACTTGCTAGTGTTGATGCTTTCTTGTTGGAGATCTTTAGTGGTGGCTAGGGTTTTCTTGGTTTTCCCTAGCTAGGGTTTTGGAGAGCTAGAAGGATTATACCAGCTTTGCGATAAAGTTGTGGTATGTTCATGTACTTCATTATATATATATATATGTATATATAAGAAATTTCCAATTGTCCAATATGTGTGTAATTATATAAGCAACTTTTTAGCTTTCATTGTCTTCTTCATGAAGTAATTTTCAACACTTATTGTTCATGCTAGTTTGACATATTTAAGGGATAAATTTGTCAAGTGATTTGACAAACAATTTGAAGATAACATAGTAGATTTATTGCTACAAACTTCCAATAATTAAAGTGATTTTAGATTTGGTATGTGCTTGGAAAAGTGTGCCTTAAGGCTGAAACTTGTTAGCATATGTTTGGTATTTTTCTCATGGGCCACGTGGTGTGTTGTGTTAAAATGAGATGGTATGTTATGTTGAAATGAGATGAAGTATTATCTGTTGTAAATTAATATTTTAGATTATCCCTAAAGATGAAGTTCACAGAAACTAGATCCAAGAAACCTCAATGTGAAGTGAAATTTATTAATTTGCAATAAATTTCATAAATAAATAAAATTCTAACTGAAAAAATTCATTAAATATAATTTTAAAAATATTAAAATCTTTTTATTCTTATATTAAAGTGTAATTTCCTAATTCCCTTCCATATAAAGTATGTCATTGTGATTTTTTTTATAAATAACTAATTTATTACAATAAAATTATAATACTTAATTTACTAGAAATTGATTATAATAGATTATAACAATCATCATATACATACAATTTGTGGTATAACAAAGGAAACATTCAAAATACACAATTAAATTATTATTTTATAGTTTCATAGTCCTTTTTTATTTATATGAAATTATTTTGAAAAACAAGATTAATTGGTTAAAAAGTCGGGAAAGAAGGGATAAAGGTCATGCTAGTTTTAAAAGTTATCATTCAAGCATGGACCACCTAATTATGCTTAGGATAATCATAGATGAATTTTGTAATAATAAAACCAACCTATGGTGTTGCTTCATTGAATTTAGGAAAGCTTTTGATATGGTACATGGAAATAACCTTTGGAATAGAAGAGAAGAGTTAAAGGTTCTTTTTGAGTTGAGAGTTGTGACAATAAAGTTGTATGAGAATGTTATTGATAAGTTTGAGAACACTAAGGGTTGGTTGGAAGAAATTAATTGTTTTATAAAGGTTGTGCCATATCCCTCACCCTTCTTGGCATTTACATTGTCAAGTTAGAGGTATGCTTGGAAGAAGTCAATTGTGATGGACCTAATTTAGTTGGAATGGTTATCATCCTTCTTCTTTAGGTTGACGATAGTGTTCTTACAATGAGGTGTCCCTTTAATCTCAACAAGTAACTAAGAATTTTCAAGGAATTTTTTTCTAGCATGTGTATGATAGTAAACGCTAAAAACAAAGGTTATGATAATGAAATCCAAAAATATGATTCTTACACTGATTTTGTGTATGGCAATATCAACTTAGAGGAAGTTACTTCATACAAATATCTTAGAGTTTACCTTCATCACAAGCTTAACTAGAAATATAACATTGAGAAAATGATTAATGGAGGGTGGAAATCCTATTTTGGTTCGAAAACAATTGTAAATCAACAAAATTTTAGCTGTGGAAAAAGAAAATCCTCTTTTGGACTCTCATCACTTTTTTTTATCTTATATGGATGTGAACTTTGAGGATACAACATCTCTAGAGAATTGTGGAGGAAGATTGAACAAATCCATAAGCCTTTTCTAATTTATAATCTTAGAATTAAAAGCAATATGCCCTATCCTATTTTCCTTATGGAAGTTGGCCTTTCCCCCATTGAGAGTATGGCTATGACAATGTACTTATTGTACAAGCACTAGACAACTAACATAAAAGACAAGAGGCTTCCTAATATTGCTTCAAACTTTAGTCAATGCCATTTTCCACTTAAGAGGTATTGGCATAAACATGCCAAGTCTTGGCTAAATCATTGAAGAATTGAGGAGAGGATCACTCTACAGAATATTGATATCATTAAAAATACTATTATATATAAATTTAAGGATAAATTGTGGTGCGATAAAGAACTAGAGGTTAAGATGACATTAAGATACTATAAAGAAGTCACTAACCCTATTCTAGAAGATCAAAAGTATATTTCCATTATAGTTGGTGTAAAGAAGAAAATCACATTACTAAAATAAGAACTAACTCTCACGAGCTCCATAGTGAAATGACATTGGACATTTCCTAAATGTCATGGGATGGAAAACTTGTCATCTTTGTGATACTAAAAAGGTGAAGGATGAAAAACACTTTCTCTTAAAATGTCCTTCATATGTCCACATTAGATCTCAATTTCAAAATATTTGTAACAATACCAACCTTCCTAACTTGTTTACTTATTAAAACTATAGAAATTTAAGAAAGCTTCTCAATAATCTTTTCAAACATAGAAACAAAATTTTAAACCAAATCAATTAATTTATTCCCATTTTTATTAAGATCCAATAAACCAATATTGAATTTAGTAAATGGTAACAATTGTCATCATTATAAAAAAATTACAAAACAATTTACTTACAATTAGGTAGATTTTTTTTAAATATAACACATGCTTTGTCTTTACCATTAACTACAAATAACTAATTGCCAACCAACAACCAAAATATCCCAAAAAAGAGAGAAATCAACAAAAAGAAAAATTAAAAGGCGCCATCAACAGAGTGTTATGATATAGCTAATAAAACCATCAAAGCTTTATGATATTGAGCAATCAATGACCAGTAATATCATGTGATGGTTGAAAAACAATAAATCTAAGGTAACAGAATAGATAACGTCATTGCAATTTAAATAATAATACTTAAATTGAGTTTATTTAGTAACATTTAAATCAAATTTAATTATTGGATTGATTTAAGAATTATATATTTATTTGTTTTTATTTTTTTCCTTGGAAAAAGTCTTATATTCATGGATTATGATTATATATTTTTCAGTCCAGCACATAAAAGAGGGGCTGCTTCATCTTTTTTACTTTCTAATCCGACTATGCTTTCACTTAAACAAAAACGCCCTAGAGGACCTGTCCAAAATCTGCAACATATACATAAGACAAGACTATATATATTGTTATACAACATTAACTTACTACAAATTTTATTTATAGTTTAAATTCCATGGCTTGATATTCTTCTCCATCGACAAATTCATAATAACCAAAGGCTTCTTTGGGGAGTTGCAAGGCCTCCTTGGATAGATTATTTGCAACCGCATTTAATTCCCTGTATATGTGTTGGAAGGAAAGACAATCGAATTGGTTCATGTGGTGCTTCAGATCATTTAGCAGAGGAATCAGACTCATAGTTGTAATATTCACCCTTGAGCAAGCCCAGTCTATTGCCAACTTGGAATCACCAAATACCTAGAGTTTTTTAACTCCTTTTTCTTGAGTAATAAATAATAACATTTTGAGTTCAACAAGCTCTTCCCTATTGTTGGAACCACGCCCAGGGGTATAGTGCATATGAATGTAGTGAGACTATGAAAGAAAAAGGACTATACCTACACCACAAATCAAAGGTTTCCCTTGGTTGGTTCCATCAAAGAAACCCCAGGCCATACCTTGATCAATTTCAAACATGATAGAAATCTGAACTTTTTTCGTTCATTTCTTTACCTGGGATTCTCTCCACATATTGGCAATCTTAGCTGCAACAATCTCTGGAAGGATACATTTATCTTGAAAAATAAAACTGTTACATGCCCACTAGATCAAGTTCACCATGATACATGGGAGAGTTTCCAAATGGTTCAAAATTGTGTCATCTAGCTGATCTTTGAGGTTGTCTTCTAGGCTTTGGTGTGCCCAACTGACAGTGGAGTTAAGCTCCTTAAAAACTAGCATTATCACCTGCACCGTGTAGTCACAATAGGTAAAGAGGTGAGGAGAGGACTTGGCCGCCTTCATGCACGTGATGCTTATGTTAGGGTCAATCCATCCATGACATAACCCATTATCCCATGTGAGTAGCTTGTTGTTGAGAGCTAACCACAATGTGATTTTTCTCTTTAAAGGTGCCTTAAGTTTCCAAAGTTTTCCCTACCACCAGTAGGTGTCTCTCGAAAAACTACCTTCGGCAACTACAATGTACCCCAATTTTGTAGTAAACACATTGGTCCCCGCATTTTTAGACCAGCATAAAGAGTCCTCCTCATCTTCTTTCAAGAGAATATAATTAAAGCAGAGGTTTCCCATATAGTGAGACCATTCATCTGCATGGGCTCTTGACAAGCCTATCTCTTTGCTACCTTTCCATCCCATTCTACCTTTGACTTGAGGACTTTGAACTTGTGTGTATTCCAGTACATAAATCCCATCTTCATGGAGGTATCTGACTAGAGTCTCCGAGAGGATGAAATCATCACCAAGTCCCATCTAGGGGTCATATCTGATACATACTTTTTTCTCGTTCCCAATCCTCCAAATGGTCCAAAGTCCCACCAACAGAAAGGCAACAATGAGGCCTTTCCAATCAATGGATCTAGTTGAACATTTCATTGGATGCCTATACCAATCCCCAATGGCTATCCCACGAAGATATTTGGATTTCAATACTCTTCCCCATAAAGAGTCATTTAGAGTGAATCGCCACAAGCTTCAGCTTGCAAGGGATGGAGCAAATAAGAATATGTTTTTAACTCCCCAACCTCCAAGGTTCTTAGGAAAATCAATACGACTCCACTTGAATAAGGAGGTTCCACCATAGGGCTACAACCCTGACCACAGATAACGAAAAACTCAAGGATTTTATTTTAGAGAGTATACCTTTGGGTATCGCCACAATGGTTGCCTGATAAACGTGTATACTCTCCAGGAAAAATTTGATCAATGATAATATTCCTCTGTAGGATAGAAGGAAATTTCCCTGGAAGGATATATGTGATTCAACTTTTTTGAGGATCCAAGTCCAATCTCCCGCATTATAGGTGTCTGACTTTAAGTGAAAGACAATATATTTAAATCCTGAGTCCAAATATTTTTGCAAGAAATGGATCTCTTTAGATAAGAGATGGGAGGATACTTTTGAAAGGAGAGATGGAATTAAACATGATTTATGAAGATTTAATTCCATTCTCGTGGCTTGGAAAAAATATCCAAATTATTTTTCAAAGCGAAAAAAATTGTGAGACGTACCTTGGATGAAGCATAAGACGTTGTCCACAAAGACTAGATGAGTCAACGATTTAGATCCGAACATTATAGCACTTGTCAACCTCTGCATATTCTTTTGTAACATCCCCACTATAATCCCCAGTTCAATTAAATGCATAATGTAGATTGGAATATGGTTGTGGTCAAGCGATGTAATATGTGAAATGTATTTTATGTTTTTAATAAAACTAATGTGATTCCCGTTGTTGGGAATATGGATAGTGATGGGGGATGAGTTTTTCCACAAGAGAAGAGAGTGTCTAAGAGGGGGCCCAAAGGTAAAAGTTTTTTGGGTGTTAATCCAAACCCATATTTCTGAATTTATTTATCATTGGGGAAAACTTATATTTCAGTTTGAGTGTGTGAGACCCAAATCATTAAACTGATGCAAGAGGGTGGGTGTGAGAGTCACATCCCATAGTTATTGGAAATCATGGGGAAGAAGCAATTAGCATTGGGCAGAGTGAGCAGTCGATGGTCTTGGAAAGATAGAGGAAATTTGTATGGGTTATTACAGACAGTTTTTACATGAGGTGTTAGGTATGAAAAACAAGCATCAAGGAGGAAAAAGAGCGCAAGAGGATGAACAATAAGGCTGTGCAAATTAAGGAGTAGGTTGGAGCGTTTTGGAGCGTATTGGAGTTGGATAATTGAAGAACCAGGTTGTCAGGCCTGAAGAGTGAACTCCTAAGTGAGTTGTATTGTGTTAGCAAGTGTTGTTGTTTTCTCACTGGTATCTTTCCTGGCAGTGAGTCCCTTGAGTTCACAGCAAAGAGATTCCTAGCCACTTGGGCCAAAGAGACCCTAATAAATGAATGGGACACCCGGTGGATTGAAATCAGTGAAGGGATACATTCCTTGGGTTGGACAGGTCAAGAGGAAGAGAGATAGAGGTAAATTTGGGATAGTTGTAGGAGAGTATCAATGGGTTGTGTGTTAGTGAGTTTTAAGTGGGTTGTGAGAGGCACCTCTCTCTTGTGGATTCCTAGCCCCAACTCGAGGGTGACTTTTTGTTGATATCTAGAATAATAGGTCTATGGTTGGGTGGAATGTCCTTCCCAAGTAGTTGGTTGCATAAACATTTTACAAAGATAAGTGTTTACCTATTTTATGTGTCATTTACT
>CBVK0101033873.1:0-12163 GCA_900067695.1 Picea abies
AAATTAATATTTATATTAATTAATATGTTATTATATTAATTATATTTTTATAAACCTAGCCCTAGCCTAAAACTATAAATAGAAACCTCTCTCCTCTCTTTTCCACACACAGTCATTCTCTTCTCTTCTAGTGTGGCAGATTGCTCTGAGGTTCTTCTATGTGAGTTCAGTTTGGCCTTATTTCTTGTTGCTGCCAGGGTCTTTCTAAGTTGATGAGTTAAGGGTTATTTCTTGCTGTTGCCAGGTCTGAAGCTATGTTGAGGGTTGATCTAAACACTGCTGCCAAGTGTCTTTGCCGCCGCCCTATCTTCTCTTTGCCTGTCTACTGCAGCCGACCCTCTCCTAAGTGACGAAATCCCCTCTTGAGGCTGTCGTCCCCCTTTTCTTTGAGTAGATCTGGAGCTTTCTAGGGCCGCAACCTTCTTGCTGGGTAGCTAGAGCTTTACCTAAGGCATGCGTCCACTTTTGTTCTGCTCTGGAACTTCCAGTCTCTTCCTACTTTGCTGTCACATCTTTTCCTTATGCAGATTGCTCACTGTGTATGGCTGGGATAAGAGTTTGCTTCTAGATTTTTCTGATTGGGGTTTTGTTGTCTTTTGTGTGGGATTTCTCCTTGGTGACATAACTGTCCTACATTCTAATGATAGAGATCTAACCCATTGAGGTTGATCCATGAGTCCTAGACTTATCNNNACCCATTGAGGTTGATCCATGAGTCCTAGACTTATCTGAGCATAACTTCAGTGGCATAACATTCCTCATATGTGTCAAGCTTCTCTTCATTACATAGAGGTAAATTTTCAAGAGGTAAGTTACATCTACTTTGTTTAACTCAGATCTATTACTCAGATCTATTGCTTTAAGTTTGCATTACTCAGATCTGAATGACCTAGACCTAAGATATTCTGGTTCTACTTTAGGTTGATGTGATAAACTCAGAGCTAATTTGATTTGCAATACTCAGAAATGTTCCTATGATTTAGATCTATTATTTTGTTTACTCAGAAATTTGCTCATGGTTCACATCTGTTGATTTGCTTATTCAGAAATTTGCTTATGGTTCAGATCTATTGATTTGCTTACTCAGAAATATATCTATGGTTCAGATCTAAGTTTTAGATCTACTATCTTCCTATACATTTCTGTTCTGAGTTTTATTTAGATTTACCATGTTCTTACTGATCTAGTTAACAGAAAAATTTAAAAGGTATAAATTTCTGTTTCTTTCCCTAATTCTAACAAGTTCATAACTCAATATTTGAGCGTCGGTTTTGGGAAAACTATACCTCCTTGGAAAGGTAATTCAATGAGGAAGATGATGGAACATGTTTCAAGAGGTGAAATCGGTCATAACTCTCTAATAAATTGAAAGAACAATCATTTATGTTTTCATGGTTTGCTGATAAATTTGCTTGGAACCTCAACTTCCCGAGCTTATAACTTGAGATCCAGAACTCCGAATCACGCTCAGGAAGACTCGTTGGAAAACTGAGATGATGAAGATTGCATCTAAAATATTTTTCATGGCTAAGAAATCAACTATCATGTTCAAAAAATTAAAACACAGTCCACTCTTGTGTAAGGTAGTCAGCTTCAAGTTTTGGAATTGAAAATTTATTAAATGTCTTTTATAAAGGGATAAAGTGGGCCCTACTTGGAGGCACAAATTTCAATGACATAAGTCATTGATGAGACTTCGATACAACATTAATTAAAAGTGGTTTACTCCAAATAGGAACCATGGGAAGTTTTAGAAAGACAAACCCTAACTACTTCAAGAACATTGAGAGCAGTCTTTAAAAAGGCAAGAGAAGGCATCATCAAGAGGTTGGCAGTTAGAAGTTTCTAGAGTGGGGAAGAGTCTGCAAGAAGCAAAGTTCTATCTTTCCAAGATTCGGTGGACTGACCTGCTAAAACTTGTCTCTCTACATCTTCTCCTTTTCTGTTTCTTTCCATCAAATCTTCCATGAGTGTATGGGAAACTGGAAGATTTGGGTCTGAACAGTTCTTTCTTTAAAAATCTTCAAATCATCTTGTAATATTTCAAGTCCAAAGGAGTGAAATCTCTACTTGTAAAAAGTAGATGTGGTTAATTTCAGTTCATGTAATCGTCATTAGGAAATTATTGAAGTTGTTTCAGTTTTTTGTTTCAGGCATTATTGAACTTGTCATATCGGGATATTTTTATAAATTTCTCCGGCAAAGAACTATTCGGGGCACTACATTAGTGATTTCTCAAGCTTGAGTTGAAAGCATGTGATTTCAAATGCATTGCCTATCAAAATCGTTTTTGAGTTTTAATGAATTTATCATTTAAAGTTCTTTGAAGACCTGTCCATTTCTTCATCTTGTAAAATTCATAGCAGATTCCAAGTTCAGTTTATCTTACAAAAAAGAAAGAATATTTGTTGAAGGGAGACTCCAAAACCTTGTAGGCACAAATCTTTGTTGACACATTTTATCCTATCTTTTCTTTAAATGATCTGATGTATATTTGTATAACTGTATATAAGGGTTGTACATTTGTATATACAAGCTTTCTTGGAAGATCTTTCGGGGTTTGCTTTTTAGCATTCACCCTTTGCATTCATTGTAGAACCATATTAAGAATCTTCCAACATTTCAGCCAAAGAGGAGTACCACCTCTCTAAAAACATAGGAGGATTCATATCTTCGTGAGGTTGTTGTTTGGGTCTTAACCAATCTAAACATCAACACCTCTGACAACGGAGATAGCGTGAACTAGGTCAACTCCATCATCTTAAGAGAATTCTAAAGCAAGAGTAACATCATGGTCAACTCCCTTTGTTTGGGAGAAACCAACAACCCTAATCTTGTACTCTACAATACTCCCATTAGTTGCAAACTCAGAATCAATCTCAACATCATCCTCCATCAAGGTATCACTCCTCCCCTCCCCAAGACAATTGGAAGGCTCACGGATGGAGGAAACGAATGCAATATGACTAGCATATCTCTTAGGAGGTATGCTTACCCTCACTGAAGATTTGGGTACTCGTACATGCTCTCCAACCTTCTCAAGACTAGAAGACTCATCCAACCTCTCACTGGAATGTACATGTGCTACTAGATCAACAACTGACTTGTAAAGACCACGCCTTTTCACCCCTCTAGCCAAAGTCTTCATACTAGTTACACTACAATCGTTAATGGTGCACAACTATCCCTCAAATGCAACTCTCCATTGTACATTTGTCATAAAAGAAAATGAAAGAAGATTCTTTCTCAACCTAGGAACAAATAAAACATTAACCAAGTCAAGAACATCACTTGAAGATATCTAAAAAGAAATGGAGTGAACTCCTCTCACAGGATAAGTGGCATCATCTCCAAGCTCCACACTCATGCCTCTCTCTTTCTCCTGAATCCTACTGAATAAAGAGTTGTTAGATGTTTCGAAGCATCACTATCCACATACGATCCAACACTAGACAGAGTGTTAGAAGACAAACAAGAAGCCATGGAAAAGGTAGTCTCAAATTGAGAGGGATCATCCTCTACACCTGTAACAGTGTTAGTTGCAACTTGTTTCATACCCTATCCCTTTTTCTTCAATGGACACTGGTTGGCATAATGTCCCATATCGTGACATTGGAAACACATCACCTTACTCAAATCCTTTCTTGTATTTTTATCTTCCTTCTTCTTGTAGCCTTTCTTTCTATCATTCTTTGTTTTCCCGATGAAACCAATAACATCTTCTTCCCTTTGTTGCTCTAATTAAGATTGCAATTTGATTTCTTCTTGCACAAGATCAACCTGGAATTTCGGAAACCTTGGCAAGGCGTCTCAAGCACAAACACCTTGGACAAAAGGCATCCAGGTAGGAGCAACTCCTTTCAAGGCAATGGACACCAACTCTTGATCCTCCAATGTTGTTTTGATGGCCGCCGATTGATCTTTCAACTCAATGATCTTGGTCAAGTAGCTCACCATCAAAATCACTCTAAGATAAAACATGTCATAGTTAAACTTCAATTAAGTAAATCATATATAATTAAATAAACATAAGTCATATTGGTCATAAAAAATAATGAATGTTTAAATAAACATAAGTCATATTGGTCATAAAAAATAATGAATGTTTCTCATGAAGATTTTGGCTGAGGGGAAAAATGTATCAAATGTAGATGCAATGTAAATAGTGGAACATTGTTTTTTTAGGAGCATCTGTGGAGAAGCACAAGAGTTCTAAAACAACTCAACCAAAGCATCATACATTTTATTACTTGTCTTCTTATTTGCAATGCGTGAGATGAAGTGATAATTTACAAAATCAAGAATGAATCTCTTAATTATGGCTTTCTTCTTCTGATGAGTGGCCAACTGTGTTGGATCGATAAATTTTGGAATCTTTCTCTTAGCATGGTCCTAAAAATCAGCTACCTCCATAAGTATTTGAAGCTTGAGTTTCCACGAAACAAAATTGGAAGCTCCATCCAACCTATCACACTCTCTATGACCGAGTGTCACTTCACACATCCTGAACAAGTCTTAAGTGGACAAAATCAATAGTATATGAAGTAAACAAAACCCTTCTAGGGTTCAAGTGCTTCTCCCAAGCAATCTAGGGTTTCACACCCAATGACCTCAAACAAGGTCAATACCTCTGCTAGATAATCTTTAGCTGAAATATAAGCTCCCTCTTATAACCTTAGGGATTTCGGCCACAAAGTTCTAGTTCTATTACCATGTGGAAATTTTTGAATCTCAAGGTTTTAATTCAAAACAGAAATTTCACCTCTTAAGAAGAGGTTTCCCAGATTTTAACCCTGTGAATTTTCAGCCTTAAATACAATTAAAACAGTAGCAACAATAGAGAATATTTCAATCCTTAACAACTCCAAACTTCTAGGCAATCCAAGAGAAAAAAATGCTAAAGTGTTCCGATATGTTTTAACCCTCTACGGCAATTTTATCATGCATAAACCATATCTGAAAACACTTATTTACAGCAGTGAATACAACTGAAAAACAACCCTTCCCTTCTTCAATCATAATGTTAAATCACTTAACATAATCACCATAAACTTATGTCAAATCAGCATGACATATAGAGCTGAAATCACATACCATGAAGAACATAGATGGTCGAAAATCAAATCAGCAATTTACACAACTATTTGACTGCTGAAAACTTCATTAATTTTAATATGATGAAGTTCATGTACATACCATAGTTACTCTTAGCACAAGGTTAGTACAATCCATTAGCTCTCCAAAACCCTAGTCAGGGAAAACCAATAAAATCCCTAACTCAACCAAGCCGTTCCAACAAGCATGAATCTCTCAGGTAAGTCCTCCCAGGGAAATCGTTTCCTCCTATTCTTTTTTTTCACGAAATACAATGTAGGGTCTCATTTCAAAATCATAATCTTCAAATCTCCAGGGGATAAAACTCTAACACTAGACTTCAAGATGCTCCAAGAAGATCAAGAAACGCTAGTGACTCCAAGAGAGAGAGGTCAAGTACAAATGAAGATATGAGAGAGAGGATCTCCTAGTCACATCTCTACACAAGAGTTAATAAGAATGAATTATATAAATGAATTAATGGAGGACTCTGTCCTTCCTCTATATATGTGGGAGGTAAGGGAGGCCAACAATATATATGTGGGCCAATGCCCTTACAAACAACCCACATTAATCACAATTAGGTTCACACAAGTGGAGTGCTACACTTCATGGGTTCACTTGTCAAGATCTAAGTTGATGTCATACACAATAAGGGCTCCAATATGATGTCATTGCACAAAATGTGTCCACACACCTCTGCCACAGGCCCACATTGACTCTATTGCTCCTCCTAAGCCATGTAATCCATTGGTTCCACTCCCCCTGCATGAACACTGTTGCAACCCTAGGGTCCTCAAGCCAACTCCAAGCCTCCATACAACAATCCAAGCTACCCCATGTTGTCTAGGGCCTGATGCCTCCCTTCCAAGATGCACAACTCTCCTCCTAAGGAGGGTGTTCACTAAACAAACAAACATCTCCATGTGACCATCATGGAGGATGTCACCCAAGCTGTCAAGAGAACTCCAACGCCTAACGGAAGAATGCCAAGCAAGCATCCAACTGAGGTCAAGCAACCACCGAGTAAGCTATTTCCAATGTGCAAATCCATCATGGACTATCTCCCACGTGCAAATCCATCTTAGACCATCAAGGCGCTAAGCATACACCATGTACCCCAAATCTCATGAAGCACCCCAAAACATGGTGTAAACACTTTCAGAGTAACCTGAAAGCTAACATAGGGGTTGGGTTTGCTAATGTACAGGTTGTGATAGATGCAACAACGGTGTGTAGATAAGCTCAGTTACTAGTTCAGAGTAGATATATGGATATTTTTTGGAACCCTTGTGTGCATGAACTCAATAATGCATTGAAAATCATTAGTGAAATTTAGTGGGTATCCACTTGCTGATAGTACAAGATGTGTAGATGTTTATATGCAACCACCTCTCCTCCTTAGTGTACAAGGCTCACTCGAACAAGGAATTCCTCAAGGCCACGTATACTAGATATGCCATGTATTATCTCTTATTGGAGAGGATGCTGGAGGTGCAATCACAGTGGCAGGCCATGGTTCTGATTTTAGATTGGAATAGGTGGATAGAATCCAACACAGATGAGGGGAGGAAGTCTGAAGATCAAGGTTTGAGTATTGGATGATGATTGGTGGGTAGATTGCAATTATTTGGTGTCATTCTTAGACCCTGTAGTGGAGGTCATTTGCTACACTGACATAGAGGCTTCTATATTTGGAGATATCTATGATATTTTTGATTGCATGTTGGGTCAAGTAAAGGTAGTGATTTGTCAGAGAGAGCCCTCATTAGAGTTCCATATGAACGAGATTTGACCCATTATTCAATGTAGGTGGGACAGGATGAAGACACCTTTGCACATGGCAACATATGTGCATACTCGAAATGGTATATGGAAAGGCTTGTAAGAGTTCCTCCCATTGATCATCATGAGATCAAGAAGGGATTTCAAGCTGCGATTACAAAGATTTACGATGTAGAGGAGGGAAGAGCACTTCTGAGATAGTGGATTTAGTTTGCAAGTCTCACAAGGCCCTTCAAGAAGCCCAATGTGAAGGAAGATTGTGGAGATTGGGGCCAAGATGACCCAATTGGTTGGTAAAGGATGCATGGGATGATGCTTCAGAGATCCAACATCTTGCTATTTGCTTGTTGTCTTGGATTACTATTTCCTCAGCAATAGAGAAGAATTGGTCCACATATTGCTTCATCCACTTTATCAAGAGGAATTGACTTACTTCTACGAGAGTGGAGATGCTAGTTGCAATGTGTACTGCAAATGCACGATGCTCTACTTCTTGCGCATAGGAAAAGAATAGAGTATCAGATGGGACCAAGGACACAATGGGGCATGGACCTAGAGTAGGAGACCAGTGACACGATGGCTTGGGTGAGATGCAACATGGTTTGGTTGGTGTGCCATCGGTTACTCATGAGAGTGATTGTGATTCAGATAATGACACTCCCATCAATGGTCTTGATACCTTCGTACAACAGATGAATGCAGAGGACGAATCAATGGAATTGACTCCTTGATGCTCATTTGACGCTGATTTCCTTTAGCTGCTTTTCACTGCCCATTGTTAATGTTCAGTTTTTGACTCTAGATACCGATGTCTAAGTCTTTGACTCTTTACTATTTAGAATCTGAATCAATGTATTTCTTTTTATTACAACTAATTTGAAATTTTGATGTGCACGTATCATTGATTCAATGAGAAATATCAAGTGCAATGCTGATTGTTGAATTGTGTTTGTATAATTTATAATTTGAATTTACAATGATGAAATTTAATTGAAGTGGGATTAGTCATCAGATGTATCATTTATCAATTTATGTTTTCATATCTTTGAAATTTTTATTTTATTTATAATTTTAGAGATGGGGTCACCTATGCTAGGGATCTTGACATCTCCTGTCCACCATGACATTCCCTAAAATTTGGGGTTGTCTTCACATGTCCATGTGCGTTTCTCTGCTTCAGTGTGCCCATGTTCTGGAAACTTGGTGGAACATTGATTTAAATTATTTCCTTTTGAAAGGAAACATTTTCCTCCTAATGGAACTGTGTGTATTATGTGGATCATTTTAAATTTGCATCTGAAAATTTTGTACTTACAGAAATCATTCTAATAGTGAATTTGTAACTGCAGCTGGAAAGAAAAATGGAAAAAGAAGTTCAGACGAAATGAATACATTATCACCACTTTATACATCTCCTGATCAAAAGAGTAATGATGATGAACATGTGGATGTGGATGACGAGGAAGATGCCACACAAGCAAAACCTGAGAGGTTAATTGATGCCCAAGATATCAATGTAAATATTGATGAAGACGTGACAAATGAGCATGATAGTGATGATGAGATGGCTGATGTAGATCTCACCGATGATGAGGCTGATAGAGGACCAAATGCCGCAGAAGCATTGAGGGCACAGGTTGACGCTGAACAGAATGAAAAGCCGCAAAGCTCCAGTTCTAGTGGTACCAGTGGCAGTGGAAGCAGTGGCAGTGGGAGTGCAAGTAGCAGTAGCGACAGTGATGCCAGTCACGAAGGTAGTGATGACGACTCAGCCAGCTCAGGTGGTGACAATTAAATTTTGGAGATGGTATCCACAGTCCAAGGAGTCTGCTCTAGTTCTCTTGCAATTCTTGGTTAAAAACATGCTCAGAAAGTATCAGGAAGAGTGTTGTAGGTTGATCCAAATGTATGGAGACATAATTTCATAGTATATAAATTGGCAAGAAAAAATGGTGTCAACACCAAAAAGTACTCAATTCAAAATACTTGGACGATGAGTTAAAAAATCAACATGTGAGGGGAAAGTTGATGCAAAGGGCTTGGAATTTTCAGAGAATAAGTGCCTACTTCCATCCTCGCACTCAATGTCTTGAGTGACCGTACTAAAATGGTGCATGCATTTACGTGTAGTTTTTAAAAAAGTTGGCAATATTCCCCAAATATGCAAGGCTTGTAATTTTCCAAAAATACTGAAATGTAGTTTTTAAAAAAGTATTGGTAATATTAAAAAAATACTGAAATGTATGTAGTTTTTTAAGAAGTTGGTAATATATTTGGACTATCTTTTGGAGGGTAAGCTTTGGCGTTCATCACGTTGAATGCATGCTTTGGTTAAGTCTTCAGTGAATTTCCCTTGCCCATGTTACATGCTTTGGTAAATTTCAGTCATCTCTCTCGAAAACCAATTTACTGATATACTAGTTTGACATTTATGTATGCTGTTTTATGCTTTTAAAATGGTTTTAGATATTTTATACAACGTAAAAGAGTACAGCTACTAGCCTTAAAAACTCTTAACAATAATATAAAATTCAAATTCAAATGATGAAATCCTTACGAGTGTTGTAGTGTTTGATTATTTTGTGGGCATGTCAATGTGCCATGCATGGGTTTCACATTTTGTTTGGTGAATTGCAATAACACATCATCCAGAGACGATTGTTTTTTACGTTCTTCAAAATCACTGAAATTTTTTATAATATTAGGAACACAAAAAATACTATTTATGATGAAATTATGAGTTGAAACGCTGATTACTTTTCTATCATTTATAGCATTCTGGCCTTGAAACATGAGGTCCAAATCATTATCAGCTGATTCATCTTTTTTTTAATAATCTTTTACAACACGATTGGATATATTTTGTATTAATAAGGTGGTGTTGTTTCATTGGTCAGAATAATAATAAAAAAAATCTGTCACATAGTTTGTTATTTTTTCCTAAAAACTTTTGTTTGTATAAACCTTGATATAAACTTGTAAAACTAAAAGTACTTTGTAAAACATTAAAAAAAGATTAACGGAAGACATGTTCGCTGTGAGTTTCATCCTTGCCAACATGAGAAGGATGTGATTCCTGTATCCTTATCCACATCACCTTGAATTGGATGAAGCCTTTCTTTTTCTTTAAGATCCGCTTGAGTTGAACCCATTGACATTCCAAAATTCAAAGCAATAGAGAGGGAGGTTCTATTTTGGTTGGTGACCAACTGATAAAGCATATCACATTCAATCGCTAAAGCTTGAATTTGTCTATTTTGTTGCAGCAACATTTCCATTAAAACAACATACTCCTTGTGGTTTTCCTCATGCCCATGCGGTTTGGATGTAGTAGAAAATATCGAGTTAAAATTATCAGATAAAAGTCCTAGTGCCTTGTGCAGAATCCTTTGGATATCATATATATCTTGAAGAATGCAACACCCATGGTGGGGGATGGTTGCTCAAGTAATTATCTACCAAATAGGCCAAATCCAATTCTTAAATTCTAGACAATAAAACCAAAAGGAATCCTTTGGATATCATATATATCTTCAAGAATGCAACACCCGTGGTGGGGATGGTTGCTCAAGTTTTTAATTATCCACCAAATAGGCCAAATCCAATTCTTAAATTCTAGACAATAATACCAAAAGGTTACCTAGTTGTATTTCCCCAACAAACCACTGATTCCTTTGCACCATAGTATTTCAAATAGGGCAAGACCACAAAGGATACCACTAATTCCTTTGCACCAAAGAGTTCTGAACAAGGCAAGACCACAGAGGATATGAGTACTGAGCCAAAAAGACGAGGGATTTTAGAAATCATCTAGACAATCTCCAGAGGGTTGGGAATATCCAAAGGCCCAGAGTCCACGAAGATTCCCCACCAAACACAAGCCTTGGGTCATTTAAATCTCTAATTCACTAGGTCAACTGCGATTACCGTTTCAAACTCCAACCCCATAACAAATTCATAGCACACAAAGAAATCACATGACCAAACTGAAATAACTGAAGGGATATGACCACAAGTCCCAATGTTATGTACTAGATGAATCGACGAGGCCAAGGAAATCTCTTGTGAGAATGAGCATGCTAGGACTAGAAGAACCTTTCATGGCCTACAACTTCCAAAATACCTACGATCGTATTCATTATCCCACCTTCAATCAACCTTATGATCAACCCCAATTGAAATCGCTGGCATGGAATTAAGTGAGGAGTATGTGAAGGAACCATGGACTTAATGCCAATTGATATACTCTTGGATATTAATCCAACTTGCATGGAGGGCATGTGAGTGCTTGATATATTCTTAATGATTAAATTAGGCGATGGGTTCAAATGATAACTCCCTTTTTGTCCTTAGAGCTCCTTGAAGACAATATGTCACATTGACAAAACTATCAACTTGATTTTTATGTTCCTTAAGACATGGAAGAACTCCATGGAATCAAATGGATAGGCTTCCTTTTGAATTCTCAGAATGAACTTGGCGAGATTTCTGTCATATGGAATGGGCGACTTATTCATTAGCCTTATAATGATCATTGAATCACCAATAATCAATATGTTCATAATGTGCCTTGCATCCAAAAGTTTTAAGTCCTTGAAATAGAGTGAGAGCCCTGGCCTAATTATTTGTAGCTAATCCTAACCCCCATCATAGTTAATTTCTTAATTTCCTTCGGGGATCAAAGACCATCCCTCCACACCTTCCACCCTTGTATAGATTTAATATTCATAACAAAGATATTAAAAATACAGATACAGATACAATGGTTATCTGTCTTAGTGGTTTAGAGGGAAGAACGATTTAGTGATGTTGATGTGCTCTTAATATTTTTTTTGATATTTGAAAAAACAAAAAAATAAATGTATACAATTTTAGGAAATCACATTTTGCAAAACAAAATACAGTCATATGATTGTTTGTTGATGATTTGTCTAATTGCACTTTATAGAAAACAAGACAATGATTTCTCTATTCTTCTAGGAGACAAGGAATACTAATAATCATTCAACAATACTTTTTTTTTGTTTGCTAGTTGTCAGTGACCCGCGGGACTAGCATGTGGCTTTGAAACCGCAACCCAGGGGCATCTAAGCTATCAAAATTACCCAGGATCGCACCCATCTCGGGCCACACCAACCCTTAGCTTGCTCGATTTTTTGGTGTCTCCTCAATACTTAATATCTTTTTTTTGTAAATAAAAAAAAGAGTAGAACCTTATATTATATCATGAGTCTACAGCTGTGAATCGTTTGACAGCCACCTGTCCTGCCACATAAGGGACNTG
>CBVK0101033890.1:0-16191 GCA_900067695.1 Picea abies
ATTCTTAAGAAAAACATAAATTAATCAATGGCTCATACACACAATACATAGAGATTTATGTTGGAAACTCTTAACCGGGAGAAAACCAACCTTCCTTGGTGTCGCACCTTACAACTCTTCATTCTATGAACTTCACAATTCAAAATACAATAATACAATATTTTAGGTATATCATAGCTACCAAAACCATAATCCCTTAATCCAGGATTAATTTAGAAAACCGCTAAAATAGCAAAATATGCTAAAATAGAAACCACCCAAAAAAAACCAATTGGGGTGCTTCCCCAAACATCGCGTATAACCAGGGGGGGGGGAATCATGGGCCCCACTGGGACCCCCCAGGAAAGAGTGTGACACACATGCCAAAAAGGGAGAAGGAAGTTGGAATCGTCAAACACAGTTGTCGAATATAACATGCCCACACACACATGCAAAGAATATAACGCATACCCAACAAGGTCGTAGTGGATGAAACTTTAAGAAGAGATGCATCTGAGACTTTGCTCAAAATATTATTATAGACATAAGGAAGTTGGAATTGTCAGACATAGTTGCCGAATCTAACACGCCCACACACACATGCAAAGAATATAACACATACCCAACAAGGTCGTAGTAGATGAAACTAAGAAGAGATGCATCAAAGACTTTGTTGAGAATATTATTATAGACGTAGACCTTGTTGTTACTAGAATGGAAGACATAAGTAAAAAGATTAAGTAGAGATATAATTGATTCAACACGCACTACACTATTGATGTGTATTCTATTCATATGAACATGTACACTTACACAATATGGTTATGAGAAGTTACACAGTTACCAACTCTTGTAATGATTAACTAACTATATGGTTACAATAAGTTGCAAAGTTACGAACTCCTATAATGGTTAACTAACTAATTAACTAGTTAGTTAAGGATGTAATTATTCTTCTTAACACTCCCCCTTAATTACATATGCTAAAAAAATATCACTATCACTATCACTGACTCTACCAATGCATTAGGCTCCCCCTTAAACAAAAACTTGTCCCACATTCTAAGATTAAAATCTCATACTTTCCTTTGTTAATCAAAGATTCAAATTCTCTGATTCAAGTGGACTTAATACCACATTCCTATAGCAAAGCTCACAACTTGTACCAAAAACCTTAGACCAAAAAACTTATTGGGGATGTCGAGTACAATCGAGTGCAATGTGTAGTAAGTGTGTGAGAAAAAGACGCAATATTGAGGTGTTGTGTCTATAAGAGGAGAGAATGATTGTATGCCTATGTTGACTATTGTAATTATCCCTTGAATAAAAGAATATCGATTATCATTTTGCATGGTTTTTTCCCTCATTGAGTTTCCACATCAATCATTGTGTCAATGATGAGTTTTTTGTTTTTGGTTTAATGCGTGTTTGATCTTGCTCATTTATGCTCTGGTTTTATGCTACATTTTGCTTCTGCTGCCGAATAAGTCATATCAAAGCTTAGAGTTGAAGGAGAAGAGAGCAAAGGAGAAGAGAATCTGGTCGTTGGATCAAAGAGCAGGTTGAGTAGGTTTCGTAGGTGAGCCAAGATGAATTGTATTCAAGCCTCCTGTGAGCGCAAGAACATTTTTGTGCTAATGGCGAAAGTACAGAGTTCCAAGCTTGAGGTGGAAAAGTTCAGTGTTAAGAATAGCTTTGCGCTATGGAAACTCAAGTTGTGAGATCTTCTTGTGCAACAAGGATTGAAAAAGGCCTTGGCTAGAAAGTCAAAGAAAACGACAAGCATGGCAGACGAGGACTGGGAGGATCTGGATGCAAGATCCCTCGGTACTATTCGTTTGTGTCTAAAAAATGATGTGTTGTTTAACATCGATGAATAGATGGCAGCAATAGGTTTGTGGACCAACTGGAGAGTCTGTATATGACAAAGAACTTGTCAAACATAATCTTCTTGAAGAGGAAGTTGTACAACTTGCAGATGAAAGAAGGTACAAAAATTACTGATCACTTGAATGTCTTCAATACTATGATTTGTTAATTAACTAATATGGAAGTAAAGTTTGAAGATGCAGACAAGGTGGTTACGCTACTTTGTTCCTTGCCTGAGTCTTGGGATCATCTAGTCACAACTGTGTGGTTTAATACAATAGATGCCATTGATTATGACACTGTTGTGGGAGCTTTGTTGTTTGAGGAGATAAGGAAAACATTCGGTAAAGAAATCTCAACAAAAAAAGAAATGGTGGTCAGAGGTCAATCTATAGAAGGAGGGAAAGATCAGAAAGGTAAAGCCAGGTCTAAGTCAAAAGACAGTAAGGGTAAGGAAAAATGTTGGTTTTGTGGCAAATCTGGCCATCTCAAGAAGGATTGTTGGAAAAGACAACAAGCATCCAAAGAGGACTCCACAAAAGAAGAAAATTCGGCTACAGGTATGGTTGATGAATTTTTGTCTATCTGTTGTGTCTTTCCACCTGTGTTCACATAGAAGGTGCAGGGTGGTCATGGTTGTGTCACCTTGAAATAATAATAGTAATAATAATAAATTGTATTTAATTTGGAATTGTAGAAATTATTGATTGCATGTAAATGGGCATATGTTTGTAAGACCTGGATAGAAATGCGTACCCATAGTTTATAAAGGTAAGCTATGAAAATTCTAGACATAGATTTAGGTAGATTGAATATGTGGGGGGGCATGTATGTTGGATTAACCTTGACTTGGTAAAAGAGTTAACGAGTTAAATATACTTTTAGGTCAAAGAAGGTGGTTTTTCGGGTCCATGTGTTTTGGGTATCCCGTGGTATTTTGTCCATGGATTGCATGTAATGAAGCCTATAAAAGGCTTGGTGAACTCCATTGTAAATGGGCCTGAAGGTAAGCGATGAAGGCTTACTTGGTCGGTTTGGCTGGATTTGGTCAAAGTTGCTCGAATGCAAAGTTTGAGGTGGAGCAGTGTGTCCAGTTTATAAAGGTGGGTCTGTAGAAAGACTGATGTGTTGGTAGGTCAATCAAGTGTTTGAGAATATATGATGAAGGTAAGTTCATATCCATGGAACTTGGAAAGTATTGCAAGGAAGTTGGGATCGAATAGGTATGTTTAGTAATGTCAATTTGAAGCAATAATTGTGAAGAGAATCGATTGTGCTATCTGATAACTCAGTCACCATCAATTGAAAATGACAAGAAGATTCAGGAAGAGGTATGAACAGGTCATCTAGTAATTACTCAAATGTGAAATTATTTGATTGTGATGCTTATGGTATTTTATCATCTTTCTAAGTAGGACCCAGATCAAACAGGTAGATATTTGATATGGTGATGATGTTAAGGGGTGCAAACTGTGGGATCCTACTACCCATAGAATCAACATGGAAGGAGATGCAATGTTTGATGAATCTCATTTTATAAAATCAAACATAGTGAAATATGAAAGGTTCAAAGCATGGATGGTAGCATAAAGGTATTCGGAAGGTATTGATTTCCATGAAAATTTCTCACAAATTGTTAAAAGCTTGTTTCTATTCATGTTGTGTTAGCACTGGTTGTGATAGAACAACTAGATGTTAAAATTGTTTTACATGGAGTTTTTTGGATAAGGGGATGTATATGGAACAACCAAAATGGTTAGTTCATAATCGCAATTGAAGATTTGTTTGCAAATTAAAATATCATTGTATGGCCTAAAACATGCTAGGAAAATTGTACAAGATATTTGATTCCTTCATGGTGAGCCAAATTTTATAAGAAGTGAGTATAACCATTGTGTTTATGGTATAATCATTATCTTGATGTTATATGTTATGTTTTTTGCAAGCACAAGCATGGTTGAGGTCAACAAGTTGACCCAGTTGGTTAGGACGTTTGTTATGAAGGATCTGGGAGCAAAAAAATAAATCTTGGGCATGGAAATACACAGAGATAGGAAATATGGTAAGCTTGGTTGTCACAACAGAAGTATGTGGTGAAGATACTTAGAAAATTCAGTATGAATAATGTGAAACTAGTAAAATCCCTTTGGCTTTCCATTGTAAGTTCTCTTCAGGTTTATGTCCTAATTGATGAAGAAGGAAATGGTTATGTTTCGAGTATTATATGCTAGTAGGAATTTTTATGAATGTGATGGAGAAATGGTTAGCATTTCACATGCAATTGGTGGTGTCAGTAAACACATGGAAAAACCATGTGAAGAGCATGGAAATGGGTGCTTCAAACACAAAAGCACAAGTATCACGTACAATGGTTGCAATGATTTGGTTTGTGATTATGATTTATGATATTTGAACAAGTGCATCGGTTTATTAGACATGTTATTGATGGATAAAGAATGGTCCATATTGGAGTGAATAGTGTAGGCATGTTCACTTAACGGTATTGTTAGAGAAGTTGCGGAACCGTGATGGTGTTTAACTTCTCTTGCAGGAAAGGTGATGGATGAATTAATTAAGGGTATGATATATCAGGTAAAATGTTTTCAATGTGGAGTTTGTTGGAAACATGCCAACGAATTTCCTCATGCGGTCACATGCACATGCACATGCATGCAACTATGTTAACGCATGCATGCAATCTATTTATGAACTTCTCGTGTAACTATGTGATCTATTCATGATCAATTTGTGTAACTGAGTGATAGATGTTATATATGCAAGCATACCCATAGAGGTGTGAGTACAATGTGAGTGTAATGTGTAGTGAGTGTGTGAGAGGAGAGGATGGTTGTATGCCTGGGTTGGTTATTGTAATTCTCCCTTCAATAAAATAATATTGATTATCATTATTCTCCCTTGAATAAAATAATATTGATTATCATTGCCGTGATTATCATTGCCCGTGGCTTTTCCTTCATTGGGTTTTCACATAAATCATTGTGTCAATTGTGATTTTGTTGTTCTTAATTTAATGCGTTTTTGATATTACTCGTTTAGGCTCTAGTTTTATGCTATGTTTTTTGTTTAAGGCAATGCTTTCTAACGAAAGAATTTTCTGATTCCATTAAGTGTGATGGTTTCTTCTCAGCAACGCATAGATTTACCAAATAATTTGAGTCGGATAATCTATTGGTGCAATGGAGCATGTTTTTTATCAATTGGAATGCTAGTGTGGAACCATGTTTAAAAATCCAAATAATTTTATTTTGGAGAAAAAAATAGTTGTATTCTTTACTAACATATATAAAAAAATCTGTAGTAGGTTTTGTTTTTTTGGTATGGTGTTTATATGTTTGGAGAGAAAAAAAAAGGTGTATTCTTTACAATGTATATATAAAAAACAAAGGTGCTTTTCTAAGTATTAAAAATAAAAATAAAAATTGTTTCTTTAAGAACATTTTTTTTAGAACATTTTTTTTAGAATATTGTAGACAAACAATATTAAAATTAAGTTTTGAGATTAAAACAATATTAAGATTAGAATTTCAAAATTGATAAACAAATTAATAAGAAAAATTCAAAGGAAAAAAATTCATATATCTCACATAAATATCACCAATATCAATCTAACCCAGGCAAATATCTAAAGACGTTAAAAAGTGCATAGAAGTGATGAATATTATGCAAAACTGTAAAGCAACTAACAATAATCATGTTCAAATCGTTAAACTTTAAAGCAGCTAACAATAATCATGGTCAAATCGTTAGGAATGAAATTTATATTAAAACTACCCATAAAAGTAACAATAACAAGACAAGGAGAACAGGAGAACTCAGGAGAATTGACAAAGAGATTGAGTATGCAAACCACCAAAATCTGAAAAATTGTTTTATACTTTAGGCGTTATTTTTCTGATAAATAAGAAAAGGAGAACTTACCAAGAGATTGAGTATGCAAATCACCAAAATGGGAAAAGATTATCCTCTGATATTATACTGTTACTTAAAAAAAAAATATTTATTATTCATTAAAAATATATATTTTTCTTAGTTAAAAAAATATTTATTATTCATTAAAAAAAAATCTATTTTTCTGATAAATAAGAAAAGGAGAACTCACGAACAGATTGAATATGCAAATCACCAAAATGGGAAAAGATTGTCCTCTGATTTTTTACTGTTATTTTTCTAAAAAAATATTTATTATTCATTAAAACAAATATATGTGCATATTATTTCGAAAAAAAATTCTGTTATCCCTAAAAACAATCTCTGCATACTCAATTTACCTATCTACGTAGCATCCGGGGGGAGTAGTTCCAAATTCATATACATATAAAGTATAAAGTGTTGGATATTTCGTTGATCCAGTGTATCCTACCGTACCGCATGTTAGCATTATGACCACAACGTTACTCAGAGGCATAGTTAGGGCTAGCGTTACCTTGACATGCTAGTATTTCGTTGAATAAAAGGCCAGCATGCATTACGACGACAGGCATCCATTAACATTACCACTGCAGGATCCATTACCACTAAAGGCTACCATACCACTTGGAGATTCATTACCACGAAAGTGTTGGTATTTAAGAGCCTAAAAATAATAATAAATAATGCAAGAATTATGACAATAGGTACAAATAGACAATTACAAATAACACATGAGATTTACTTGGTAAAACCCTGACGATTTGTATAGGTATAGGGCTTCATATATACATTTATCTTACATAGTTACACAAACTACTACCATTTATGCAAGCATTCATGGTTTCATAACCAACACCACTAAATATTTATTGAAGTAAATTTAGTATTTACATTGATTTTTTGTAACAATTTAACAATCTCCACCTTGACAATAATTTACTTAAAACCTTGCCAAACACCAATGTAGTTTCTCTAATATTACCTGTTTTGTAAGCATGTATGCACAATTTTCTTGAGTGAGAACTTTTTTAAGATCTACTTCACCTCCATCAAGAACTTGTCTTACAAAATGATACTTAATATCAATATGCTTTGTATTACTATGGTAAGTTGTATTTGTAGCCAAATGAATAACACTTTGACTATCACAAAAAACAATTACATTGTATTACTATGGTAAGTTGTATTTGTAGCCAAAGGAATAACACTTTGACTATCACAAAAAACAATTACATTGTTCTACATTCTTTCGAGCTTACCCAGAAGACCTTTTAACCAAATTGCCTCTTTGCAAGCATATGAGGAAGCAATGTATTATGCCTCTATCATGGATAAAACAATTGTCTCCTAAAGATTTGACATCCAACTAATAGGCCTACTTGCAAGAGTAAAGACATATCCTGAAGTAGACCTTCTCTTGTCCAAATCACCTACAAAATCTGAGTCAACATAACCACATACAAAATCACTACTACCATCAAAGGTGATGTAATAATCACTTGTGCCTCTAAGGTACCGAAGCACCCATTTCACTGCATTCCGATGTTCTCTTCCCAGATTTTCCATGTACCTACTGACAACACCCATAGCATGTGAAATATCAGGTACACGATACATATAATCATTTTCTTCATCACTACTAGGAAATAAACCCAAAGAAAGATTAAAATGGGAACCAAAAGAGATTTTACTGGTTTCACATTATTCATCCTCAATCTTAGAAGTATTTTCTCCACATACTTTTGTTGTGACATCCAAATCTTACCATTTTTTCTTTTTGTGTGTATTTCAATGCCCAAGATTTGTTTTGCTACTCCTAGATCCATCATATCAAAAGTCTTAGCCATATGAGCCTTTAACTTGTTGATTTCAACCATACTTTTGCTTGCAATAAGCATATTATCAACATATAGTACTAAAATAATGGATATACCATTCAAACATTTGAAGTACACACAATGGTCATATTCACTTATAGTATAATAATGGTTTATCATGAAGGAATCAAACTTATTGTACCATTTCCTAGATCATCATGAAGAAATCAAACTTTTTGTACCATTTCCTGGGTGACTGCTTTAGGCCATACAAAGATTTCTTGAGCTTACAAACTAATATTTCTTTACGAGGCTGCACAAAACCCTCTGGTTGTTCCATGTATATCTCCTTGTCTAAATCTCCATGTAAGAATGTTGTTTTATCATCTCATTTTTCTAACTCCAAATCAAGCAAATAAACTGGAGCTAAAACAATACAAACAGATTCAAGCTTAGCAACTGGTGAAAAAATCTCATGAAAATCTATACCTTCCATCTGAAAGTACCCTTTTGCAACTAGTTTGGCTTTGTATCTTTCAATTGTACGATAATTGTCTTTCTTCAATTTGTAGAATAACTTACATCCAACAACCTTTCTATCTTTAGGAAGTTCTACTAGGTCCCAATTTTTGGTTCTCCAGAGAATCCATTTCTTCTTTCATTGCCATTTTCCACTTAGCATTATCAATATCATCAATGGCTTCCTGATAAAAACAAGGTTCCCTATCATTAGTGATCAATGCAACAAAATCCGTATACCTCTTAGGAGGATTTCTCTCACGTGTTGATATTCTCAGTGATGGTTATGGAACTTCCTCATTCTCCTCAATATCTTCGACATCTATGATTTCTTTATCATCAAAAGCTTCTTCTTGCTTCCTTGTGTCTATAGATTTTTGGGTCTCCAATTGAATTTGTTGATTTAATGGTTGTTCTTGTTTCACGATTCATTACATCTCTGCTAATGACGATTCATTATTTCTTTGATCTAGGGTCTAACTTAGAATGTTGATTTTTAGGAGTAAGGGCGTAAGCTTCACAACCAAAAAAATTAAAATTTGAATAATCACAAGGATGACCTATCCATACCTCTTCAGGGATTTTACAATCTATTGCAACTCACAGTGATCAACTTATCAAATAGAAAGCAATAAAGAGTGCTTCAAACCACAACTCTTGACACAAATTGGCATTGTTGAGCATGTTCCTTTCTCTTTCTAGAACAGTCATGTTCATGGTTCTACAACGCCATTTTGATGGGGAGTATATACAATGGTTTTATGTCTTATGATCCCAGCTTCTTTGCAATATTTTTCAAATTCTAAAGAAGTAAACTCTCCTCCGTTATTCTTTCTTAAACATTTGATTGTTCCATCGATTTTCTTTTCCACCATAACTCTAAATTGTTTAAATGTATTAAACACATCAACTTTCCTTTTTAAAACATAAACCCACACCTTTCTAGAGAAATCATCTATAAATAATACAAAATATGATGCTCCTCCGAAGGAAATTTTAGGAGATGCCCCCCACCCATTAGAATGTACATAGCCAAGAATACTTTTACTAACATGTTTGTATGCTTTAAATTTATGTCTATTTTTTTTTTATAAATACACAATGTTAGGATATGGCCCCCACCCATTAGAATGTACATAGCCAAGAATACATTTACTAACATGTTTGTATGCTTTAAATTTATGTCTACTTTGTTTTCCAAATACACAATGTTTGCAGAAACTTAAATCCAAAAATCTCATATTTGGAAGTAATTTGCAGTTTATCAGTACCTGAAGACCTTTTTCGCTCATATGACTCAGGGGTTGATGCCAGAGATGAGTGGATTTAGTTACCTCCTTAGTGATTACCACAACTTCATTAACTTGAACACTTCCTTCCAAAATTTTAGGAGATGGCCCCCACCCATTAGAATGTACATAGCCAAGAATACCTTTACTAACATGTTTGTATGCTTTAAATTTGTGTCTACTTTGTTTTCCAAATACACAATGTTTGCAGAAATTAAATCCAAAAATATCATATTTGGAAGTAATTTGCAGTTTATCAGTACCTGAAGACCTTTTTCGCTCATATGACCCAATTGTTGATGCCAGAGATGAGTGGATTTAGTTACCTCCTTAGTGACTACCATAGCTTCATTAATTTGAACACTTCCTTCCAACATGTAGATATTTCCTGTCTTGATAGCCTTCATAACTACTAAAGCACTCTTGGATACTCTCAAAACTCCACCATGATCTGTAAACTTGTGACCACTAGAATCCAAAACTCCAAGCGAAAATATTTTTTTCTTTAATTCAGGGACATGTATAACATCACTTAGTGTCCTAGTAATTCCATCAAATATTTTTATTTTGACACTACCAACCCCAACAATCTTACAAGCATTATTATTGCCCATAAGAACAACACCACCTTCAACAACTTTATAAGATGCAAACCAATTTCTATGAGGGCAAATATGGTGAGAAGCACCAGAGTCTAGTAGCCATCCATCATAGTATTCAAAGACATTAGTAATTGACAATACTTCATCAATCATACCTTGACCTGATTCAACTGAATTTGCTTTCCTTTTAGTGTCTTCCTTGGATTCCAGACGCTTCCAACAATCATTTTTAAGATGCCCAGACTTGTTACAGTACCAACCTTTAAGTTCTCCTTTTTCCCTTCGATTTTGATCTAGATGTACCTCTGACTTTTCTCCTCTTTCTTTGGATTGACCTCTAACAACCATTACTTTTGGTGTAGAGGTTTCAATACTTGATTTCCTCCACAGCTCCTCAGAAAACAAAGCTCCAACAACAGTATCAAACTCAAGAGTTTACATAACAGTGTCACTGTTTTATCTTAATCATAAAGTTTAAATTCGATACTATGCAAGTGGAAAATAAGAGTATTAAACACATTCAAATGATCTGTAATTTTCATACATTGTTTCATTTTTAAATTGTATAGTTGTCTCTTCAAGTAGATCGGATTCGTCAAGGACTTTGTCATATAAAGCTCTCCATAAGCCCATTGTTGATTCTTCCCCAATAATGTTAAACAAGACATCAATAGCAAGACATAACTGAATTGTGCTAAGGGCTTGTTATGAGTTTATTCCTCTTGCCTTCTAATACCTTATGCAACCCTTGTTGAAAAAGTTCGAAATTATTTTTACCATTAAATTTTTCAACTTCAAATTTAGCATTCATCATCTTTGCCATTAATTCTACACCCTAAATGAAATTTAATTCTTTCAAATACTTCACAAAAAATTGAAGGACCTTCTCCGAATAAAAAATCATTTTTATTTCATCCCACAACAATTTATAAATAAATATATTCTCTTTCAAGAAAATTCTTCACAAAGGGACTAAAAAAAAATAAAAACCTTTGATATTTCTATCAACCCGAAAAAAATTGTACCTCCACCAGATTCGATCGGTCGCCTTCCTCTCTACGTGAAGGACCCAACTCCCTTCTGTGCATGACAATAGAGAAAACCCTCGACTTTCCTTCCATTCAAGAAATCAAAACCGTCGGCGTAACCTTGCGCGAGGGCGGTTCTTCAAAACCCTCGGCTTCTCTTCAGTTCCTAGATAGGTTCTTCAACCCTCGACCTCTCTTCACTCTGCATAAAGATTCTTCAACCTTCGACCTCTCTTCACTCCAAAGATAGGTTTCTTCAACCCTCGGCCTCTCTTCACTCCGCGGACAGATTGTTCAGAAACCCAACTCCCCACTCGATTTATTTTCTTCTGCGTGTGGATGAGCACTCTCGACATGAACTCTCGACTGCGTGGGAAAAATGAGAACGAACACTCCCGACTCGATCTTCTCTCTCTTCTACGCATGGGACACCCTCGGCCTTCCGGTTTCCTCCTCGACTTCTTCGACTAGCAAGAACTTTGACAAAACCTCCTTAACTTCGCTATGGTACCACTTGTTTGGTATTTAAAAGCCTTAAAATAATAAATAATGTAAAAACTATGACAATATGCACAAATAGAATATGAGATTTATGTGATAAAACCTTAACGATTTGTCAAAAAAACATTCACAAGAAAAAGTATCAATATCTTTATTATTCAAAATATGCTTACATCAACCTGACTTACAAATATTGAACTTTATTTATACATTTATCTTACAACTGTTACATAGTTACACAAACTACTACCCATTATACAACCATCCACTGATTTCGTAACCAACATCGCCAAATATTTACATGAATAAATTTATTATTTACATTGATTTGTTGTCACAATTTAACAGAAAGGTGAGCATTTCGTTAATTGAAAGGCCAACATTGAAGGATCCATTACCACGAAAGGCTAGCATTTCGTTGATTGAAAAGCCAACATTACGACCTCAACGTTACCCAACATTACCACAATAGGGTTATTTCAATTACTTAAGGATAATCCATGACCTGCTAAATAAACAGATTACAATCGGATTAGAAACGGAAAAAGATCCATGACTTGGTAAAGAAACAAAAGACAACCCTCCACCCACCACAATAACACGTGGTAAAGAAGGGAAGGGGACTACATCTTAATACTAAAAAAACTTAAATCCAAAAAAATATTAAAGCGAGTAAAATACTTAAAATTAAAGTGGGCATTAATAATTGAATCAATAATTATTAAACTAAACATGTTAATTACTCTTTTTAATAACAAACCAAAATATGTTTTCATGTAAGGAAGCTAATAATTGAAATCAAGACCCTTTATTTATTATGATCACTAAAAATATTAAGATTATATAAAATCTCGAGCATTAAAATCACATCAATATTTCTATGTTTTGTTTTGGTTGATTGGTATTGAGAGACTTTCATAGTTTTATTTAGAGTTATATTTTATTTTTTTATTTTTTAAAGGTAATTAATTATTAATTTATTTTTTAAAATAGAAAGGTTAAATATTTTATGAATTTGATTTTTTCAATATACCATCATTATCAAACAACATTGCAAAAATTGTAATTTTGAATTGATAAATTTGTTGTTTTTTTATCGCTTCTCAATGCAAAAATTGATTCAACATTCTCAATTAGTGCAATCAAATCATAAAATGTTAATATGTGATATCCATCAATTATAGATAACTTTGCTTAAATTTTATATCAAGAATATTAATTTTTTCTTGTTATTTTTAACAATATAGTTACCGACTTAATTAGAATTATGTCCTTAAAATGAGAACTATAGCCCTTAAAACTCATATTTTTGCATAAAAAACATGAAAATCAATCCCCAAATCAAAACGTGGTGATACGGTAGCACCATAAAATTACAACATTTTTCAAACATGGCCTTCAAAACTCAGAAGAAAAACCTTAAATTCAACAGCTAGATAAAAAAGTGATATTACTCATTTTTCCTAAACCTGAAAATCATAACTATTTACTACCTAATTAAAATTGTGACATTGACAACAAAACCCTATATAAATAAACAACTCAAAATTGGACCCCAAATGATTACTTGGAAACTTATCTAAATTTTTATTTTTTTTAATTTACATTAAACAATAAATAAATAGAAGGAAGAAAATCTTCTCAAATAATTTTTTTTAAATGACAAAAAAAACACATTTAAAAAAACATACTTAAAATTCAATTTAAAAAAGATTAAAAATCAAATATTTTTTTTTAAATGACAAAAAAACACATTTAAAAAAATATATTCAAAATTCAATTTAAAAATGATTAAAAAACAAAGTCAAAAAGAAAAATAACTTAAAGAAAAAAAAAATAACAAAAAATTCTAAAATAAAAAATATTCAAAAATCTTAAACTAAAATTTTAATACTAAAATAAAACACAAAAAATTCAAAAATATATATTTAAAAGAAAATATTTAATATTTAAATGAAAACAAAACAGTTTTAATAAAATCAATAAATAAAGAATAAAAAGAAAATTTTAAAATAAACTTCTAAACATATTTAAAAAAATAGACAACTATTTTTTTTTTTTTTTAAATTAAAAACAATTTTACAATACAAAACTTATCAATTTTAATTGAAATGAAACTAAAAAAATATAAATATAAATAAATTTAACAACATTTAAAACAGAAAAAATAAAATACAATTTTGCAATTGAAATAACAATTTTTTTTAATTAAAATTAAAACCTTTTTTTTTTTAATTACAACCCTACACATGGTCTTAGCCTTCACGGGCTAAGCCCTGGTCGATGTTGGTCATCACCCCGATCCCCATGGGCTAAGCCCTGGTCGATATTGGGCATCCCCCGCATCGCCCCAATCCCCACGGGCTAAGCCCTGCGAGCTTAGCCCATGGGGGGCTAGGGAACTGAGGGCTTAGCCCATTGAGAGGCTAGGGTGATGGCGAACATCACCCCTTTGTTTGTTTTTTAATAAAATTTTACATAGTTTTAAATTTTTTAATATATATATTTTTTTAACTTAATGTTTTTTTTAAGTTTTTTTTTTATTATTTAGTATTAAATTTTGAGATTAAATGTGTTAATTTGTTTTTTTTAATACGTATTTTTAATTGTATTTTGTTTTTTTTTTTAAATTTTGGGCCATAAATTTGTTTTTTTACTCTTTTTTAGTTTTAGTTTGTTTTATTTTTCCTCTTTAGTTTTTTAAGATTTTCTTTAATTTTTTTATTATATAATTTTTTATTTTTTTTTAATTTCAATTATTTCATTTTTCTTAGTTTTTTTAGTTTTTAATTTATAAAAAAAATGAATTATATTTTTTTGGTAAATATTACAAAATAGTGTTATTTAACTACAATTTTTTTTAAAGATAAACAATGTGTTAAAATGGTGTTTTCCACTATATTTTAAAAGTATAGAACAATAAATTAATTAAGGAGACACAACTATGTGAAAAATGGTAACTTAAAAAAAGTAAATGGTAAAAAATATTTTTAAGATTAAAAGAAGCATGGAAAAATGACTAAAAACACTGTTGAATAAAAGAAAATTTAGAAAAAATTGAAAATAGATGAAAAATAAGCATTAAAAAAAATGTGGAAACATCGTGCATAGAAAAATTTAAAATATCAATCTAAAAATGGAGTGGGGTGCTACGCGTAGCACCATTTTTAAAAACGGGGTAAAATATTGGACCCCCAAAAAATGAGAACTCTGGTTAAGTTGGTAACTATGTTGAACATGAAAATGATTGATTGATAAAACATTTAGACTATGACTTTAATAAATCTCGAAACATATGTTTCTACAAATCTTGATATATATGTTATATATGTTATTGCAAACAACATGCACTATTTAATGAATAATGGATACCTATATTATTACAAAGCATATGTATCAAAATTTGTAACATTAAATAAACATTTACATCCCCACTCCCACCTTCATATTTATGATGGAAGTGGGAAAGTTGGAGTGGAGATGTAAGTGTGCATTTAGTCATATTAATGAGGGTAGGGTTTGGGTGTAAGTGTTCATTTATTCATATTTATTAGATTGGGGTGGAGGTGTAAATGCACATTTAGTCATATTAATGAAAGTGAGATTGGGAAGTGTCAGTGTGTATTTAATATTAGATTGGAGGTGGAGGTGTGAAAAGGCATGGGGAGTGTAAGTGTGGATTTACATCTCACATTCACACCCTCATCCTCATATTAAAACACCCCATCCACATCCTCACTATCATATTAAAATGCACACTTACACCTTCAATGTGTAAGTTTGCATTTTAAAATGGTGATGAGTGTGCATTTCAATATGATGGTGAGGGTGGGGGAATATGTATGTGTATATTGTGAGGATGCAGGGTTGAAAATACATAATTAGAACCTCCATCATCATTTCTATCCTCATATTAAAATGCACATGGTGTAAGTGTGCATTTTAAATGAACACTTACTTCACTTCGACTTTCACCACCCACACGTATCTTACATATAAAATGCATACTTATACCCACCTCACCCCAAATCTTATCCCCATATCATTTATATTCTACACCTTGACCTTCATATTAAAATGCACACTTACACCCCTTTCACCCCCACCCTCATATCACTTACAACTTGCACCCTTATCCCCACCCACATATTAAAATTCACAATTACAACCTACACCCACACCCTTACCCTTATATTAAACTACACACTAACTCCTCCAAAATATGTAAGTGTGATCGAGTTAAAAAATAGACTGCACACCAAAACTATTTTAGTATTACACACTAGTATTCAATTACATCACATTTATACATTTGGTCTTAGATCCAACTTATTCTAAACATGGATATGGAGGTTGAGAGAATATCTCAACAATATCCCAAACCAGCTCTAAACTCAATACATTGCATTAATGGAAGCATTATCTCCAACACCCCCCTTTAATGCTTACTCAGTACATTGCATTAATGGAAGCATTATCTCCAACACCCCCCTTTAATGCTTTGAAGAAAACATAAATTACAAAACTGAACATTGTCTTTGTCTGATTTTTTCATCATCAACACTCCTACCCACTTTCAAATCTCTTGGTTTACGCTCTTTCTTCTTCACAACTTTGAGCTTCCCTCTCGATTCATTTAAGATAAAAATCGCTTCTA
>CBVK0101033891.1:0-10921 GCA_900067695.1 Picea abies
GAGATATAAATATTCTGGCACTCTATGATATTTCAATTTCAGTCACTAGACTATGAGACACATGCAACTCATCTTCTATTTGTAGAGTCTCTTCCACGGTCTCTTTAACACACCTCCACACAAGCTCTCTCCAGAGCAAAAAAAATATGCAACATAGAAATCTTCACACAGGTAGGCAACTTCTCTCCCTTCTTTGACTTTGAGACAACATCTCCACCTACACCACACGCATCCTTTACTCACAAAACACCACAGTCTTCACACATACCTAGGCTTCCAGTGAGGGAGTTACCCAGAGCGAACCCACTTTGATGCCAAGTTAAAAAACAAATTGCACATAGAAACTATTTTTGTATTACACATTAGTATTCAATTACATCACATTTATATAGTTGGTCTTAGATCCAACTGATTCTAAACATGGATATGGAGGTTGAGAGAATATCTCAACAATATCCTACAATATCCCAAACCAGCTCTATTATGCATTTAGTCATATTAATGAGGGTAGGGTTTGGGTGTAAGTGTTCATTTAATCATATTTATGAGGCTGGGGTGGAGGTGTAAGTGCACATTTAGTCATATTAATGAAAGTGGGATTGGGAAGTGTCAGTGTGTATTTAATATTAGATTGGAGGTGGAGGTGGAGGTGTGAAAAGGCATGGGGAGTGTAAGTGTGAATTTACGTCCCACATTCACACCCTCTTCCTCATATTAAAACACCCCATCCACACCCTCACTCTCATATTAAAATGCACACTTACACCTTCGATGTGTAAGTTTGCATCATAAAAAGGTGATGAGTGTGCATTTTAATATGATGGTGAGGGTGGGGGAATATGTATGTGTATATTGTGAGGATGCGGGGTTGAAAATACATAATTAGAACCTCCATAGTCATTTCTATCCTCATATTAAAACGCACATGATGTAAGTGTGCATTTTAAATGAACACTTACTTCACTTCGACTTTCACCACCCACACGTATCTTACATATAAAATGCATACTTATACCCACCTGACCCCAAATCTTATCCCCATATCATTTATAGTCTACACCTTGACCTTCATATTAAAATGCACACTTACACCCCTTTCACCCCCACCCTCATATCATTTACAACTTGCACCCTTATCCCCACCCACATATGAAAATTCACAATTACAACCTAGACCCACACCCTTACCCTTATATTAAACTACACACTAACTCCTCCACAATATGTAAGTGTGATCAAGTTAAAAAATAGATTGCACACCAAAACTATTTTAGTATTACACACTAGTATTCAATTACATCACATTTATGCATTTGGTCTTAGATCCAACTTATTCTAAACATGGATATGGAGGTTGAGAGAATATCTCAACAATATCCTACAATATCCCAAACCATATGGAGGTTGAGAGAATATCTCAACAATATCCTACAATATCCCAAACCAGCTCTAAACTCAGTACATTGCATTAATGGAAGCATTATCTCCAACACCCCCCTTTAATGCTTTGTAGAAAACATAAATTACAAAACTGAACATTGTCTTTGTCTGATTTTTTCTTCATCAACACTCCTACCCACTTTCAAATCTCTTGGTTTACGCTCTTTCTTCTCCACAACTTTGAGCTTCCCTCTCGATTCATTTAAGATAAAAATCGCTTCTAACCATCATGACATAATTGTAATGATTAACAATATTAACATACTTTACTCTAACAAAGTACATAGCTAGTTGAGTTTGTCAGACAAGCAGCCAAGTAACTAGACCATTCTATGGAGATACTTTCATATGTCGAACACATAGCTCATTGAATTGGACAATTATCTAGGAGAGTACTCTAGATACTGAATGTATCCAGAAGTTAATCATAGAAGTGACCTTCATCACATATACAACAAACAAAACATTACTAATATAGAAAAAAAATCTTCCACCACACATTAAGCTGCAACCAATTGAATTCCATGTTCTTTGTAGAAGATTTGTCCATGGCTCTAGTGAATTTTCGACCAAGCACGTGGAAAATTTCCTGTTGATGGTTTACATGATAGGATTGTTGCGGGATGAATACCAGCAATGTAATGAAAAGGACATCGATAGCACCTGTAAGGCTCAAGAATGTATGTAACACGATCAGATTAGAGACCCACTAGCTGATCATTGCAAGGAAGGTGAAATATCTCTAGCATATCTCCTTCGTGTGAGATATAAATATTCTGGCACTCTATGATATTTCAATTTCAGTCACTAGACTATGAGACACATGCAACTAATCTTCTATTCATAGAGTCTCTTCCATGGTCTCTTTAACACACCTCCATGCAGGCTCTCTTTAGAGCAAAAAAAATATGCAACACAGAAATCTTCACACAGGTAGGCGACTTCTCTCCCTTCTTTAAATTGGAGACAACATCTCCACCTACAACACATGCATCCTTTACACACAAAACACCACACTCTTCACACATACCTAGGCCTCTAGTGAGGGAGTTACCCAGAGCGAACCCACTTTGATACCAAGTTAAAAAACAGATTGCACACGAACACTATTTTTGTATTACACATCAGTATTCAATTACATCACATTTATATAGTTGGTCTTAGATCCAACTGATTCTAAACATGGATATGGAGGTTGAGAGAATATCTCAACAATAGTATTCAATTACATCACATTTATATAGTTGGTCTTAGATCCAACTGATTCTAAACATGGATATGGAGGTTGAGAGAATATCTCAACAATCTCCTACAATATCTCAAACCAACTCGAAACTCAACACATTGCATTAATGGAAGCATTATCTCCAACATATCGAGGGTGTAAGTATCCATTTTGTGGTGTGGGTATGCACATTCTCCCTTGGTATATTTTAAATGCACTATGAAATGGTCCTTCTTAACCACTCAAAATAATGGGAAGGGAAACTACCCTCAAATCAAGCAAGAACCATTTTGACATTAAAAACAACAATTTCATCAATCCAAAATTGCAATTTTGGCAAATATTAACTGGTGGGATTTGGATGATGGTAAGATGAAAAAGGGCACTACCAAACCCACTCCCAAAAGTCTTGCAATATTTAATGAAATTATAAGATGTAACATGCATTGCAAATTTTCTTATGCTATTGTGTTGAAAGATGTTTTCTACAAAGTAATATGAGGGAGATTTGTAATTAGTGGTTGTCCACATGGACTTGGTATGTCCCATTAAAAAGAATATTAATAACAAAAAACAATTCAATGTCCACCATAAATAAAATATTTCAATTTCCATCTTAAGTAAAATAATTTAATATCAACTATACAGATATAAAGTAATTAAAAAAAATTATTGAATATTTCAATGTGATCTTAAGTAAAATAACTTTATATCAACTTTATATATAGAGAGACAATAATTGAAAGTGAAAAAATTCTTATTATGTGGATAGGTGTTTTTTATTTCCCATTATGAGGAAGATGTGCAATTCCTTGAGTACTTAACATGGAGTTGACAAGTGACATTTAAAAATTATATTAATAACATAAAAAAATCTTATGGTTAAAACATCTCGAAGATGTGTTGCTATGTATGATTTCTTGAATACTTAACATGGAAATGGAGTTGATAAGTGGCATATATAGATAGATAGATAAAGAGCTAGCTTAAATCCATCTTAATTCTTTATCTATCATACCTTAGAGTTATCAAGTCTCTCCCAATGAAAAAAAGCTAGAACATTTAGAATACTTCCATTTTTATAATTGAGTTATAAACATTAAAAGTATGTTGCTACTTAAAGGAACAACCAGCATGGGCATCTCTCTTTCTTTCCCATGAAGTATCACTGCTCGTGCAACACTTCACCCATCCCCAGTTGTGAAAGAATTCTTTTGGGAGTAGGTTAATTTGGGCGCAAACAGATCATTTTTTAGGTAAAAAAATGGCCTAAATCCATTTAGATTTTCAGGAGTAATCTGAATTTTAGATGAATGAAAATTTCATGCATTTCAAAATCTCACCCCAAGAATTTTGTCCCATTTTAAACCAACTCAAATGCTCAGTTGCTCCAGAATTAGCCAACTCCTTTATTCCTTTATTTTGCAGGCAGGTTCAGTCAATGGGTCCAGGCAGCAAGTAAATGAGCTGTATACGGCACGTTCTGAAGGCTGGTTGTTGTGTAAGAAATAAATACAAATGCAGGTATGCCATCATTGTAGAGAAATTTAAATGCGGGCACCACCATTGCCGAGGGAGACTGTTTGCAGGCTGCCATCAATATTCAACTCACTTTCCCAGCAGCGTGGTTTTCTCTTCTCCTCTGTATTCGCAATTTGCTAATGTGTGTCGGACTTCTTGTTCAACGGTGATGTGCATAAGCTGTTTTTGAGTTGGCCGATTGTCTACTTCTTGCAAGGTCGGTGTGGGGCAGCTGGGGCTCCTTACTTACACTACAGCCGTCCGGATGGCGCCATCCTTTTCAGTATCAACCACCCAATCTCCTCCTCCACTGGCATGGACCAGCACTGAAATGTTGAATATACGTTCGTTTTACGGTTCAGAGTGTCAAAGTTAGTAGCGTGAACTTGTGAAGATTGTTTGGCAAAATTAATGGTCCATCCTTGTGAGCTCCGCTATCAACTGGATTGATAAGCATGCCATTATGCTATAGTGGTCCTTGAATAAGGATGTAATATTATGCATTTGGTAGATTTAGGATGTAATATTACGCATTTGGTAGATTTTTAGTAATTATTTTTTATACTTTTTATATGAGTTTTTGGAAATTGGTTGGATACTGACATATTTGTTTAATAATAGAGTGTCCTTTATTGTGTTTTGAACCATTATTGTTTGTGTAAGCATTATCGTGTTTCTTTCACTTAGAGAGGACCAATGAAGTTTGTAACAAATATGTAAAGTATTGTAATATTTGATTAATGATAGAGACTCTCTTTTATTGTTTGTTGAATAATTATTGTTTGGGTCATCATCATTATTGTTTTTTTTTTACTCATAGTAATAGTGATTTAACATATTTGTTAAATATATAAAGGACATTTTTTTTTAATCTAGGTTTAGTTTGAAAGGTTTAGAAGTTGTTTATTAGTAAGTTGAGAGAAGAATTAATGATAATAACTAATAATTCATTACCGGTGTCTCTATTTAACCAAAATTTACTATGAATATTGAGCAATCAAAATGCTAACTTCAATGGTTTTCAAATATGCATAGACCCTAGATGGGGTGCTCTCATGACATGATAGCTCCAAACAGGCTTGTCGCCACTTGGCCACTCCTTAAGCCACTTGGCATATGACCTTCGCCACATCCCCTCCTTGGTCATTTCGAGCCTTTACGTTACCTGCCACCACCCTCCATTTCACATTTGCAACTCGACATTCTCTCGCCTTGGAAGCTCTGCAACTTGTGTGTCTCCATGGCGCCGTGCAGAAGCTCCTTCATGCCGCTTCAGCTCCCACCCTGGCTTCCGCTTCTTCTGGTCATGATGGGATCTCTGGAGCCTCAGTTTCTTGCTTCCAATTCGAAGTGCCAAGTCTCTAGAGTTCTCCCCTGCCTTCGTCTCGCATTCGAGCTCTGGTGCGACCTTCCGTGGGTTCCTTTTAGGTTTTGGAGGTCACTTCTCACGATGTTGTGACCCTGAGGCAAGCCAAAGCGGGCGGCAGCCTGGTACTTGGCCCATGGGAGGAAACTGTCGGTCTCAGACTCTCCTAGTGAACCTGTCAATCCTCTTGAAGCATTCCCAGTAGCAATCCCAACAATCCCTCCCCCGGGTGCACTCTCGGCAACCACAGACCTTGAAGCTTTGCCAACAGTCCCTCCTTCTGTTGCAGTTCCTCCCCCTAAAGAGGCTCCTCCTCTGGCACCTATCCTCATGCCCGCCCCGAACCAGCCACCCTACGACCAGACACCTTCCGACCTCTCCCCCCTTTCGAACCCTTACTCCTGAATATCCTGAGCACTATGAAAAAGGACTTGGAGGATATCAAATTAATGAAAAAAGACATGGAGGCTATCAAACTGGCAATGCTCGACGCACAGAATAGGGAAGCAGACCGCTGGATAAGAGTGGACGCCCTGATGATGTTCATGCAAGATCTTCAATGGGCCATAGCGAAACGTGGGAAAGGAAAAATATCGACGAAGCAGTTTTTCACAGGACTGCATCTTGGTCCAGGTTTTTAGGGTCTGTATTGTTTTTTCTTGGCTTCTCTCTACATTGTAACTATGTGCCTCAGCCCTGTGCGACCCAATAGTATACTTTATTTTCAGTGGAATGACTCCGGCGATGGTGGTTTTCCAACTGGGCACCGAGGCCATACTATTTTTTGGACATGTGGCCACACTATTCTTTGGACATCTAGCGTAGTGGTTTCCCTCTTGGGCACTACGACCACGTGGCTATTTGCATCTTAGACTGCTGTACTTTTTTTGAAAGGAATGAAAAATAATTACAATGAAAAATTGCAAGTAAGCTTACAGTAAATTGATCTTAATTTGTAGAATGTTCAAAGATAATTTACGAATTTTAAAATGAAATACAATTAGAACATAGTAACATATTTGTTAAATATGTAAAGGAATTTTTTTAACAGAGGTTTAGTTTGAAAGGTTCAAAAGTTGTTTATTTCAAGATACATTTCAAGTAAATTGATTTTAGTTTGTAGAATGTTCAAAGATAATTTACGAATTTTAAAATGAAACACAATTAGAATATAGTTGATTTTTTATTTTTATTTTTCTGGTGCAAGACATCTTTATGTAGTTATGCACCCATGGAGAGACCATTAATGATAGTATTATTTAGAACTCTAGAAATTTTAGAGCAACATTTTGCAATGAAGGAAATAGTTAGAGAAGAAGCCAACAAAACTTACAATTCCCAAGAGAGAGAGGGGAAGTTATCAAATTATTCAAGAGGAAGAGAAATAGATCATGGAGGAAGTATTCATGGTTATGTAGATACGAGGCACATTCAATACAATTATTGCAAAAGATTTGGAAAAAGGGAGTGTAGGCTCAAACAATGTCACACACCCAACAAGAAGGAAAATACTAAAGATGAAGGCTCAAACATTTCATAAATAATGCATTTTTTTTCATATGGAAAAGAATTTTTAGGATGATGCTTGGTTCCTTTATTCATAGTGTTCCAATCACATGAACGTAGAATTTGAAGAGAACGTGAGGCTTGTTTCTAATTGCTAGATAAATTGCATTGAGAATATAGACATTGTATCCATCATTGAAGGTAAAGATCTTTGTATAGCATGGAGAATAAAGACTAAATTAAATTATGTAGAGCATCTGGGTTGTTGAAGTAAGTGGGTTATAATTCTATCGATTATATATCAATGTGGTGTCTAGAAGGATTTTGTCGACTATATAGAGAGTTGGTATTTCACATTCAATGGGTAAAATTGATTTGATCCCATTGATGGCGTGGACAGGTGTGAACCCTATGGAATTTTTTAAAGATATCATGTAGTCCCATAATGCAAATAAAATCATGTGATGCTAGTTATATTTTTTCTTATTCAGTAGCCTTTGGTGGAGGGTTTTGAGGATCGTGTTCACAACCTCAACCTAGTCATTAGAATATGGATAGTAAGGGGATGTGAAATCATTTGTAGATCCTAACAATGGAGTTTTTTTGGGAAAATTTGTTCTTGAAATGATTTCCATGATTCAAATGAATTGTTTGGGGCCATTGAAGCAAGTGATAATGTCGTTGAAGAAGAATTGAGTGGCCATGTCCACTTTGTTATTGTAAGTTGTCATAGCTTCAATGTAATGTTCTTGACATGGATCGTCTAGGAAATGTTGCTAATGTGTGTGTAGGATCAAAGGTTTACAGCATATAAATGATCATACAAATAATAAACGCGACAAAAGACTGCAAAGTTGTATTATGATATCTATGTGGATTACAAAAATGGTTGAATGCGGATGAATAAACTGACAATACTCGACTAGATCAACAACCAAAGGATCTTAGCTGGAATACAAATATGCAATTGCGGCTGAATAAATTAACAACACTCAGCTAGATCTAAAGACAAAAGGATCTTAGCCAGAATACAAATAAGTAACTAAAAGATAATACCCGAAATATGGGAGCACTATGGAATCAATGAAGAATGATGGAAGACCTGGATGATCTCCCCGATGACTAGGGTGTGTCTTTCAACACCGAAATTAGTCAACTGGTATCTTCCTCCTGGAATACATTGAACTATCTCTCTTGAGATGCACCTCTTCTCCTCAATGACAAGTCATAATCTTTCCACACCTTATCTATAAATATGGATATACATCCTTCACTTGCCAACTGCCCTGTTGATATTAGATTTTTCCTTAGATTTGGAACATGTCTTACCTCTTTCAACAACCATTGGTTTCTATTACTTTGCTTTATTTTTACCTTTCCCATTCCAATAATTTTGCATTGTGCATCATCACCCAAATGAACCTATCCAAAATCACCTTGAACATAATCTAGAAAATGTTTGCTATGGGATGTGGCATGAAATCAATCCCCTAAATCTACTACCCAATACTCAAAAATATTATCTACAGAAAGAATCAAATCATCATGTAACACATCATCTGTTACATTTGCTTCTTGATTTTTCTCATATTGTCCATTTCTTTGTTTCTTTGGAGCTCTACAGTCTTTCTTCATATGTCCTTTATTCCCACAATTCCAACACTCTATCTTTCCCAATCTGGATTTGGATCTTCCCTTCCTATAATTCTTGCAATTCCCTTAGCCCTTTCCTCTATCCTTTTGTTTTCCCTTGTTCTCTATGTTCAACGCATTACCTGATGTGTCACCTATGATTTTCCATCGCATTTCCTCACTAAGGATAACACCAAAAAAATCATCAAATTTTAAAGTGTTTGAACCAGAGACAAAGTTACTTACAACCATGACCAAGTTGTTCTAGCTTTCTGGCAATGAGCACAATATTAGAATATCCCTAACCTCATCATTGTTAACACTCTGTAAATTTGTTCGACTGATAAAAAAAACAACAAAGGTAACCTACAAACCACTTTAGAGCTGGGTACTAGCCTGCTTAGCTGAGACAGGGCTCTCTCCTATCACTTGGTCTTTAATAGATGATTTTTCTTTAACAATTCATTGACAAGGTTTAGTTGCTTTGAAGAGTTTTTTTTTTAAATTTTGTTGGAAAGGAAGGGGAGGGACACTTAGGGATATGGAGTCAAACTTATGAAATGAATGGAAGCACTAAATGGTCATTAGAACTCTCCAGAGGATAAAGTCTAAATGAGGCGATAAATATGAGTTATAAATTGTAAATTTACAGAGTGTAATAAGGAATAAAAAACATATAATTGTATCAGAGCATTAAATAAAAGAATTCAGACTTAGTTAGGAAGAACTTAACATAGTTTAAATTTCTTAAGCTGATAGCATCACAAGATGAATTTTGGGCATTTAACTATCCAATTTAAACAGAAGACAGTGTAAATTAAATCAGAAATATAGGAAATACATACAAAGAGAGAAGACAAAACTCAGACCACCACCATTAGAATCTTTTCATGGAAACTTCAAGACATCTGCATGTGTATTCTATTACACTACATAAAATTACATTCAAGTTCCAAATAGATAAAATCGTGCCCTTACACTTCTGCCAACTCCTAATACAATTGGAACTCCTGATATTTATACAAGTTGAGTTCCTTCGGTTTGAAACAGTTTACAATGATTAAAAGAAACGTTTCGATTTTTGAAACCATTTACAATTATTACAAGGAACGTTTCTTGACCCGGACTCTGGCTCCTCTGGCATTTTGGTCCCTTTCCTCGCCACCTGTTCTACTTTGTTCTTCCACACGATCTTCCACCTTTAGTGACATCTGGACATCATTTACTGGACCCTGGAAAACTACACCTTGTCTTACCCAGTCATACTACCTCCTTCCATTGCAATTCTAAAGGGATATCATAATCTATAATTTCCTTTATCATGATCTCCAGGTCAATGCAGGAAGCATATGACATGACTGGTAGTCTAATTTTGACTGCTTTGAACTGATTCATAATTTCAAATTCTGTAATCAGATGCTCCACTAATGTAGCTCCCTTCAGATTTCCCTCTAGGGTTTCGAACTTGGAGTGATCCATTCTGCACCGAGTCGGGTGAGCATTGTACTCTTCCTGGTCATAAAATTTTCCCTTTCCATCCCAAAATGGTAGAAGTCCTTTGATAAACAATTCTTCAAACAAATCCTTGAACTCATGTACACTCTATTTCATCTGTGTTGCATTAGCTTGGACTGATTTCAACAGGTTATGTTTAGCAATAACCCTCCTAGCCCAGATAATCAATGTAGTTCTGTCTTTAACCCCAATAGTTTAAAGGTCTATAGTAGGAACAACATTGAGTAGATTTATGGAATTATGTGACCATTTTAATGGTTTATTTGCTAAAGTTTCATTCAAAACAGTGCACGTACTTCTCCCTGTGATGGCTATACTGTCTTTATCATTAATGAAATTCAAATATACTCTGAACTTGGCAGCTTCAACATCGATAGAGTCCCAGATGATGTTCTTGGCCCCCTACAACAGGCCTTTGCCTCTTAACCTCATATTCAATTTATCTATCCTTTCCTGCAAGACTTCATTGTCCTTTTTAAATTGAGCCATTCTTTCATCCTTTTCTTGCATCTCCTGCTTCAGTTTCTATATGCTTCCTTTTAGCCCTTTTATTTTACTTCTTTCAAGATAACTTGTGACATAGCCTAGACAATCCCTTTAGTGTTTGACCCAATTTCTGTAGTAGGAGTTGCAACTACAAAATTGTTTAACAAAACAAAACTATAGGCAAGAATTAAATTAAAACAAACTAAAACTATGAGCATATGGATAAAGAA
>CBVK0101033927.1:0-14031 GCA_900067695.1 Picea abies
CAATATCATTTGTCAACCAAATCACCAGATACAGATAATATCCAAGTCATCAACTAATTCCCATAATTTATGGGGTGATAACAGGAATGATGGTGATGCCTACTATCACTTTTTACTTCTCTCTTCTCCTCTAAAGATTTGTGACTCTCATATCTACTTGAGTCACTCTCCTTAGCCAATTTCTTCTCTATTCTATTCAAACCTTCCAATAGCTTCATGTTGAAGTCATCCTACTTCTCTTTGGCTTTCATAAGCCTTTCATTATCAACTTTATGGCTTTGGACATCCTTCTACGAATTCTTAATGGTCTCATCCATATTCATGTCTTCATTCCTTTCTTCTCCATGTCCATTGGAGTTTGTTCCTTCTATGCCCAAATGGACATCCATCCCTCTGCTCTTCTCTGGATGACTGTAATTCTCCTGTGCCTCTTCAATTCCTATGGACTCTACACTGGTCTGACCTAACCAAGTTGTTGTGAATTCTGCAAAACATCCAGCCATCGAAACTAATCAGACTAACCAATCAGGGATTCATGAGAATATGAACCATTTCGATTCAACATACACATCAACATTATCACTCCCAATTTCCTGGTGTTATCACCACAACAATTCTAGATAAGACCCAAGTCTTGAGAACGTTGACGCACAGTGCCTTCCAAGATACACTCGTGCAAGAAGGTGGTATTGTCAAAACCACTTTCACCAAGACACGGTATCACTTGTCTCAACATGTCAAATCTACCACTCATGGAATGGGCGATAGCTAGTTAGATCACCTTGCTCCATTTGTTCGGTACTTCGCAGCCATGTGATGTCAGCTGAACGTTTCCATGTAACGAACTCAAAATCTAATCATTCGAAATGGATTGGTCGAGCATGGTAACCCAATGCTCTTTGTACGTAATCTATCTGCACTTCATAAACGGAGTTCTATAATTACTACTCCCCAAGTATGAAGATATATGTGTATCCATAACCGTAGTAATCTTCAAGCTGCTCAACTTCCTACTCTTTATAAAGACACATTTTGGTATCCCCAATTTGAGATACATGGACAAAGCTAAGTTGAGTGAGACAACATGCTAGGCTTTCCTAAGAATAAGGAGGAAAGGGTCCTCATTCACCTTCTAGTAACTAATTTCCACACAGAGCTAGTTATAGAATTGCAATTGGAAGTTAGGTTGAGTCCCATTATAAAGGATTTAGTCATCAACAGGCCAGCTGCTAAGAAGAAAATCCCATTATAAAGGATTTAGTCATCAACAGGCCAGCTGCTAAGAAGAAAAGGAGTAATCGGCATAAGAAGGAGGAATCTACAGTTAAAGCGGCCGAAAGTGTTCGAGAAAATCAATCGATCTGGTTAGACTCCTCTTTAAAGGTGGATATCGCTAAGCTGAAGTAAGTCTTCAACTAAGATAAGCATGTCTCAGCGAATTTTGAACATCCAGTAGTGGAGGTAAAGAGTACCAGAGATGATAGGCATGTTCTTCGATGACCCTTTTTACAACAAGCTAACTATTGTCATCACCCTTTTGTAATTAATATGACTATATAAATACAAAAATGGATTTTAGACTGTTTTGTTATAATTTCTATCTGGTGATGTTATGACTCTTGTTTTCTTTTATAATAAATTTTTCTTGTAATCTTCTATTTTATTTTTATATGTCTAAATCGGAAGAAATTAAGATTTGGAATTCTTTTTAATTAATGCTTCAATGCGGTTATGTGTTTATTTTTATTTTATTATTATGCAATTTAAAATCAAACTCCTCACCTTCCAAGCGACTTCACACGCATTAACTTGTCATGTTAGTTTATATTATCGTGCATAGCAATATTACAAGGTAAACGCTTCTCTGTGTTCCTAATTCTACTGCATGTTTCTTCTTCATTGTACCGACTACTTATGCGCACTACTCTGGCGTTGTGCGCCAGTATCTACTGTGCATCGATATTCCACATGCATTTTTCATCCTATGCATGCACCATGTCAAGTTTAATATATTCCTTCACTCTCAAATATCTACGCACACAATTGAATACACCGTCATGAAACAACTTATACTTATACTTATGCACGTACCAACAAAACTCCTCTACGTTAAGAAAAACTTGCACACCCCATGTGCACCTTACTATGGGTGTTCTTACCGTGCAAGGCTAATTTTGGTGCGTGCATCTACACATAATAATCTTCCACCAACCTTTTCCAAGGACACTCTATGAATTTAATTCTGGTCACTACAAAGTTACTTTTCTGTGAATATTCACTTTGATTTCACCCTTCTAGTCCATCCAAGCTCAGTGTTGAACTGAGGCTCTAATACCAAACTGTAACAATCCCCTCGACCAACCTGAGGCCAGGGTATGCCACTCCAAAGCAACCACTCATGCTATGACACCATTTGGTAACATTCCCATCCATCAGGATGGGACATGCAACTCTAGGGAACATCTTTCATTCCCATATTGCAGAATATATAGTAGCAACCCAGTAGTCAACTAAGAAATTCCACCTAAATTTACTCTTTAGACTGCATGAAACTAAAACATATACATACAGCACGCTCGCGGAAGCTTTACATCTAACATAAACAAACAATTACTTTCTGTAACACAACTTTTATATTACAAATAACAGTAATTACCGATATGCATCATTTACAGGAAATTACCCATAAGCACACAAGCATTCATAGTCACATATTGGGCATGTAAATAACAAAATAGCATATCCATATATCATATAATTGGTACTTATCCTAGAAAGGTTGTCACCAACTACTTACAGACCATCCACGAACCTCCCAACCATAGATTACACTATTCATCACTCTCAACAGTGAATCACCCCCGAGATGGGACTAAACTCCACCCACTCACTAGATTAAATATACTTGGATTATATTTACATTTGGGTTCGACCGAGGGATATTACATCACTCATCCCATATAAACAGAGTGTCCTTCTTTAAAATACACATGAAACCTTTAGTTAAATTGGCATAATTCACTATGAACTGACACAAGAAGTTAGCCTTCCCCTGTAAACCCTGAAGTTGTCGAATGTTGCATGGGGGAGGCAATCGAAGTATTTCCTCAACCTTCATAGGATCCACCATGATCCCATGCTCAAATACTAAACATCCTAAGAGACGACCATACCTAACACAGAAGATGCACTTGTGAGAGTTTAAAAAGATGCGATAATAACGACATCTCTCAAATACTAGTCGAAGGTGAGTAGAGTGATCTACTCTCTTGCGAGAGTGAGTAGTGAGATAATCGAGGTAAGCTTCGACAATATGTTTTAGATCATGAAAAGAAAAGGTCATAGCACATTGAAAGGTTGCTTTAGTATTTTTAAGGCAAAAAGGAATTTTTCGGTATGAAAAAGTACCCCAAGGAAAAATAAATGTCGTCTTGTGTTGATCCTCGGGTTTGATTTTAATTTGAGTATATCATAAAAATCCATCCATAAAATAAAAAACTTCGCTTCCGCACACTCATCGAGAATCTGGTCAATGAAAGGAGTTGGGAAGTTTTATTTTGGACAAGCCTTGTTCAGTTCTCGAAAATCCATACATACACGGATGGTTCCTTGTTTCTTATTCACATGAATGAGGTTGGATGCCCATTCAGTCAAAGGAACCAGGTAGATGAAACCAACATTAAGTAGTGTATCTACCTCTTCCTTAATAGCAGCATGAAATTATTTCAAGATATCAGTGTAGATCTAAATTTCTTTAGGCGAACAATCCACACCAATATATATGTTCTCAATTTTGCCAAGAATTTGAGATATGTCAAACTTGACGGTAGGATAAATATTCTCCATGTTTCCTTCGGCATAAATACCATGTGTATCAAGTGGAACCACAACGTGACTGACTATCTCACTCATGGTAGATATAAAGTCATTTTGTTCGATCCTAACAAGATCTAGGAGGAAGTAAGAGTGATGATGCATAACATCCCATGTCCTATCAAGACCGTTCATGGCTTCGTCCGAAGGTAAAGTATCATCGAGGAAATTATGTGAACAAGATTATTGGGTGGCCCATACGGGCTCTAGAACAGGATCCTCCTCATCCATCTGTGAGGAGACAGGATCTAGGTCAGTAGTAGTGTTAAGAATAGCTTGATACAAAACCTTTGTCACTGACAATGGCATTTCCATCCCAGTATGTGACTGACCTTCGTAGGACATGGTTGAGGAAGGTAGGGTCCAAAGATCGTTGAAATACGAAGTACGAAAAGGAATGGACCTCATTGACGAAGAATACCTACTAGACATGGCATAAATGTGATGGATTGGTGCCACGAAATCAAAGCTACCCATAAGAGAGGAATACATTCTGACACCAATATCCTCGGTTCCCTGCCGAGAATTGTTGATCACTGGGATCGAAGTTCCAACTGATGCATTAGGACTAGCATGTGCAAAGTAGAATTGATCAATCATCACTTTTTTCCCTAAGTTCCAACTGATGCATTAGGACTAGCATGTGCAAAGTATAATTGATCAATCATCACTTTTTTCCCTTCGTGAGGAAACCATAAAGTACAGAAAATAGACAACATGACCACGGTCATGGCATAAGTCCAATTACACCCTAGTAATAAATTCTAGTCAAGGGGCACATCAACCAACTCGACATCAACCTCCACTGTCTTTCCACCTAACTGGATAGAAAAATCGGGAATAATTTCGTGGGGTTGAAACAAACGTCCATCAAATGTAGTCAACATATTCATTGAATGGGATAAAGTCGGAGAGCCAATGGCTTTCCAACAGGTTAGGGACATCATGCATGTCACAGCACCTTCATCAATTGCAATGCATTTGATGGTATATTTTGTGTACTCCACATGGATTCGAAAGGCCACGTGGTAAGCCAAGCGAGGCTTAACTCCGTTGTGAGCAGAGCATCCTAAAATCACTAATTACACAATGGATTTCACAACTCCCTAGTTAGACACACATATTTAGTTAATAGTCTTGGAGAATTTTACTCACAAAATGTTATTCCAATGTCCTATATCCTATGATTTTTTGTGTAATCTAAAAAATAAAATCATTTCCAATCAATTTTAGTTAATCAACGTTACTTTTAATGGATTTGTTTACTCAATAGATGTGATCATGAAACTGATGATATTATGACTCAACATATCAATGAAATGAATTTGAACATAATGCTAAGTCCTAATCTTAAATTCTCAAAAGATGGTAATCTACAACTTTCAATTTAACTTCTACAATTTCAATAAAATGAAATCTTTCCACATGCATCAATATCAATACTAAGTACCCAAAAGAGAAAATGCCATAATGCAAAATGAGATTTTTTTTTGTATTTTCTATATAAGGAAAAGAAAATGCAAGGATTGAATAGAAGCTTCACACACAAATGCTACTACAAGAAAAAAGAGACAAGTCAAGCAGGATACTAAGAAACAAACACTCAGACCAAGGTGCAAGGACAACTAATGAAAAATATGATAAGAAAGAATATCGCCTGAAAAATCAGCAATATTAAGGTTTCCTATAATTCTGTAAGCACTGAACAATTAGGAAAGAGACCCAAGAAGAATAAGGAACAAACCAAACTCACCAAGCAAACACCAAACACAGCCAGCAAGCCAAAAATTTGATGTAAGTGATTGTTTGAGAAAAACTGGCATATGTACACGCCATATATCAGGACATCACACATATGTATGTGTCTGTCAAGGGAAAACCTACGTATATGTAGTAAAACATTGCCAATGAAAGGATTAGGCCAAGAAACTCATATGCAAAGTAAAAATAGGTTGTCAAGAAATTAGGTGTCAAGGAAACTCAGGGTAACAAAGAGAAAGTCAAGGAGAAAAACACTCCAAACCCCAAAACAGAATATCGTTCCCCAGTATGGTCGCCAATTCTATTATGAGGAAAATATCTCTATGGCATGGGGTAAACCACAATCAACATAATGATTTCAGAAATCAACTCTAATCCGAAGTATGCCATATAAATGAAAATGCTAACAAGACAAGATCAAGAGCCCACCTCATTCGGACGTTCAATGAAGACCACCATTGAGCACGCAAATCAAAGATTTATACCTGCAACGTATCCTCAACAACTAAGATATGCAAGCATATGGTGATAATATATAATTTTAGCATATAAAATATCATAATCCATTAAAATACATGACAAATATTCCCATGGAATAATAATTCAAATATTTGCAAAATATCAATTGGACGAGAAAAGAGTATTTCTATTAAAAATGATCAACAAAAGTGTATAAGTGACAAACTTATGTGTTGGCACATCTTGGAACCAAGAAACTAAGTCCCTTCTAGTTGGGGCTCCACCACTTCAATCCTCTACCAAAGGAAATCTCATATAAAGGAGACAATGAGGTTCTCCATCAAAGAAGGAAGAGCTTGGGGGTTGAATAATGAGTTCAGACTTTAAAGGATAAAGGGATGCAAACTCAATGTGAAGTGAAAATTTCTCTAGAGTATCTTTGCTCTCAAAATTTGATTTCTCTCCCCAAGGATTGGATATGGCTCAATTTATAGCCTTCGAGTGGAACTGAAGGGTCGAGTCAGAACGTTTCTAACGTGACATGGAAACCCGACACAATTTTTAATTTTGAGCACCAAACCTGATGTATGTGGGTTGTAGTGGTGCAACCTACGTATACGCATGTTGTCTAACTGGTAGGGAACATGTATGTGGAAAAGTATTATTTTTTGTCTCTGGAAGGTACAACAAGGGACTTCAAGCCTACATAGGGAAATGGAAAGTCCATTCAAGCAAGTTTCATGGGGTGAGGAAAACTTTTCTATAACATGGAATCTTAACTAGGATAGATAGGATGGGACTTCATCCTTTTGTAAAATTTAGGTAATGAGAACCATTAATTTCTAATGGATTTAACACTTAACAATATTTTCCACCATAAGAGATTTGTTAATGTGTAACACAAGTATTTATCATGACTTTAGACAATAATCATACATTCGTACACATAAAATTCATACACTTTCAAATTCATACATTCATCAACATAAAATGCAGAAACAATAAGATTCATAAAAAATGTGTGATGAAATGTGTGTGTGTGTGTGTGTGTGTATTCAACATCGTCTAAATTGTACATTTTTTACAAAAGGACACCTCATTCCCAATATACAAAATGACAGCAAGTGCACTAACATAAAAAACAACCATATAGTATCCTAGATACAAAATGACAGTAATTGTTCAAGTATTGACCACTTCCACCCTCGCCACCCTCAGGAGCATCCTAGAAATATATATTTCTTCTCTTTCTTGAAGAATCACCTCAAGTGGATTTTGGCTTGGGCATGCTTCATCACTCCAAAGACTGCACACAAAAAAAACATTGTTACAATTTTTTTCCACAATGAATTAAAAGACTTACAAAACTATACTTTGTAATTAAACATAGGACAACTAACCACATATGGGAATGACAATCATGAGGGTACTACCCTATTCCATGACCCTAAACTCTCAGCGATGCCACCCTGTGTCAGTTACATGGATCAAATCATCAAAATTAAACAAATATGCATAAAATCAAATTCATGATGCATAAAAAAATTGTCATCAAAACATTATCCCACCGAAATTGAATATATTGGGACTCAGTGGAGAGTTGTTGGTAGGTGGAGCACTATGTTGTACAACCTACTCCAAGATAACCTCTACTATGGTAGCTTTGGTGGATGGGGCCGATGGAAATGGTGGTGGGGTTGGGTGGCATATGGGTGCATCCACTATGAATGGATGTGATGGAAGAGGTGGTGTGGATGGGTGGCCTATGGGTGCATCCACTAAGGATGCACCAAATAAGAAAGATGTTGGGGGTGTGTGGCAATGGAACTCTGTAATCTATACAAGTGATGACAACTCCCTTGGCCTATAGTAAGGTAACACATGAGGAGAGGTCAGGTTCCCAAGGAGTGGACTAGTACTAAAACTAGTGAATATGTGAGCATCCTGCATACATATTAATACTATTGAAATATTAATACCAAATAGAAAAATTCAACAACATAAATACAAAAAAATGAGATTTAAATGATATTTAACTCTACACATGATACTTGTGATGTCAGTAACTTTTCCATCCGAGATGGACATTCCTTGGAGTCATCTAGTCCCACAACATGTAGAAACAATACAAGAACATTAAAAATTTGAGGATGTCATACCATAAAGAAATGACCATGGTGAATTTATCAAATGTGACACATAACTGTGTATGGGGTGTTCCAAATGAGCAGGCTACCTCTACTATTGCATCAGTGGTGGAGACATGCATTGATGCATGCATGGGCATAGAGGGCATGCTATATGGATGTAACAACTGCAAAACAACATACAAATTTTTTTTACATAAATACTTAGAATACCATATAAATATATCGCGATGAATAACATAGAGATGGTTAAGATACTAACCTGCTCCATGAAGCTTTGTTGTCGATTGGCCTCTGTAGGCCCATAATGGATCCACCTGCAACTCAAGCATCTATGAGGTTCACATGGATGACTATAATGTCCATGTTCCCTCTCCTCACTCCACTCTGTTGTATGGGGTGAAGCTCTGACTCATCTATCAATGCTATTGATAGGAACCTGCTATCGATATAGTGCAACAAAGCTACAATGTTTCACTAGGCTCCGAGTCAATGATGATATAGCGACATGTTACATGTACCTGTTGCAATCTCTCTGCAATAGTAGGATGTTGGGAAGAGGGGTTAGGCCTTTGCTTGGGGAGACGAGGATCTAACATGGGATCACGACTAGAATTCTCTTGATCCTGTGTGAACCCTTGACCCACCCCTTGGAAGTCAGTGATGTCAAAGTAGTTGACATTGTGACCCAAAATAAATTCATCCCATAATTTTTGCAAAAAATATAAAGGAACCTCTATGTTATTGTTGAGAGGTTTATCAAATACCATGTACCACCTAACCATATAGTTTTCACTAATTTGTGGGTGGACACACCAGCAAATGAAAATGTGTTTCTTGGTCATGTGTGGTTGTTGTTGACATTGAGGATCAATAAACATAGACATCAATTATTGTTTTGATATACCCAATTCTCCAACTTGCTTTCTATCCAATCTAGTGTTGTCATACTAAAAAGTTATTTCCCTATATTCAGAAATAGAAGTTAATTGCCCTTGGTGACTTGCAATGGACCTCACAATGGCATCCAATGAAGTGGTCAAGGACTCTCTGCTTGGTTCTCTCCTGCCCCTTAATTGATTTGAAAGTGTTCTTAATGTGTCCAACTCCTCATCAATTTGGGTGTTTATGTTGGGTGGTTATGGTGGGTTGGGGTTTTCCTCACCTTAGTCTGTTGGTTGGTAGTTTACATCATCTCTGGGTTCCATTTTGTAATATATGTTGCAAATTAATAAGGCATGTCATGCAAATTAGGTCAATTTTTTCAATTAAAATAGAAAATTACAAAAATCATCAATACATATTTTAAAAAATAAAATAAAATAATTAAAAATAATCTCATTTCTTGTAAATTCTCTATAATTATTTTTGAAGGGGAAATGTTAAGCAATGTAAGAAGTGACTCTCTAAACTTTCTATATGATATTTATCTATAAGATTAAAAATTTATATAATTTAGATTCTTTTAGAATATATTAAATTAGTTTAATTAAAGAAAAAATTACTAAATTGGGAGGAAAAGAAGAGAAATCAAGCATACCTGGCTTGAATGGGACAGGGTGGAAATATCTTGATAGAGATCCTCCCCTCTAATTTCTCAATGAGGGTGAAAACATGAGTGTGATGTGTGCAAATGGGCACAAAACATGCCCATGACCAATTAAAAATGTTATATTAGATGAACGCATGCACGTTCTTCCTAGGAATGCACACGCATTGTTAAGAATGTGCATGTGTTCCTGTCGATGAACCTACGTGGAAAGATGAGTGGATGTTTGAGATTTTCCAAACCTATAGTTTCAGGAACGCGTGCGTATTCTTGCAAATGCACATTCCTGTTGACCCCCTTGCCACTTTTTCGTCCACCAATTTTGTGCACACACCCTGAATTGTGAAAATCTGACATAATCAAATGTGACATTGTGATAAAACCATTTATGAATGTCACAATACAACATAATCATTGATGATCATAGAAATGTGACTTAACCAATGATGACAATCATAATGCAACATAACCTCATAAATTGTTACTTGTGAAATGTTGTAATATGTCATAACCGAACATTACAATGTGACATAACCATTAATGAATGTTGTAATGCAACATAACCATGGATAAAATAATTAATGTGACATAATAATTGATGAACATCACAATGGGACATAACCAATGAGGAACATCACAATCCAACATAAACCTTCAGGAATGTCTAATTGTTGATGAACTTCGTAATGCAATATAGACATTGAGGAACATCACAATTCAACATAAACAAACCAAGATGAACATTGAAATTGACATAAATCAACCAAGATGAACATCACAATGTGACATAACCACTAAGGAACTTCACAATCCAACATAACCCTTGAGGAATGTTGCAATGCGATATAACCCTTATTGAACATCATATTAAAACATAGTCAATTATAGTCAATCATGGTCACACATGGTCAACCATAGCCAAACATGGTTAAAAATAGCCAACCATGGTCAACCATAATCAACCATGGCCAATCGAACTCAACCATATTGAGCCAATTTCAACCATAGTGAACCAAAGTCAACCATAGTAAACCATATCTAACCAAAGTCAAACTTAATAAACTAAAGTTAACTGTATTCAAACATGCCCAACAATAATAAACCATTGTCAACCATAGTCAGTCATAGTTAACCATTGTTAAACATGGTCAACCATAGTTAACCATAGTTAACCATGGTTAAACATGGTCAAGAATGGTGAACCATAGTCAACCATTGTCGACCATGGTCACCCACAATCAACCATGGTCAACCATGGTTATCCATAGTTAGTTAACCATATGTAAACAAATTCAACCTTAGTCAAGCATGGAAACAAATGGCTAACCATAGTCAACAATGGTCAATTATGGCCAATCATGGTCAACCATCATTAAACCATAGTCTACCATAAACAACCATAGTCAAATATAGTCAACCATGGTCAAACATAGTCAACCATGGTCAATGAAGGTTAAGCATGGTCAAGTATACTAAATCATGGTCAATTATATTCAACCATTGCCAAACATTATTAACTTTGGTTAACCATAGTCAACCATAGTCAAACATGTTCACCATAGGAAAATAATGTTAAAAGTGATCAATCATAGTGAACCATGGTCAAACATGGTTAACCATAGTCAACTATGGTTATTCATGGTCAATTGTGGTTAATCCTGGACTAACATGGTGAACCATTGTCAACTATGGTAAACCATGGTCAACCATAGTCACACGTTGTCAACTATGGTCAACCATGGTAAAACATTGTTAAACCATAGTCAACAATGACTAATCATAGTCAAACATAGCCATCCATGCTCAAACATGATCAATCAATGTAAACCATAGTCAACAAAAGTCAATCATAGTCAACTATGGTAAACCAAAATGAACCATAGTCAAACATGGTCAACCATGGGCAACTAAACTCAACCATAGTCAATCATGGTTATCCAAAGTCAACCATTGTCAACCATGGCCAAACATGGTAACCATTGTATAATATCATATATATATTAATATTATTGATATTGATATTTTAATTCACAAATATACTAATTCTCCCTAGAAACAAAGGCTTTTAACTGGTATAACTACATAATTAAAGTAGTTGATATAGGTCAATCAATACCATGAGTACCAAGCATCCCTAAAGATGAGCCCATTAGAGGCACTTTATGGAGTAAAATGCAACACATCAGTGAGCTGGGACAACCCAGCAGACTGCACAGTGGTTGGGCCAGAACTACTCAGGGAAATGGAAGAGCAGATGATGAAAATAAAATAGAATTTAAAGGTTTCCCGGGATAGGAATAAAATCTATGCTAATAAGGGAAGAACTCACAGGGAATTTAAAGTGGGTGAACATGTGTTCTTGAAAGTAAAGGCCAACAGAAGTTCCCTGAAATTGGGAAATTGCTCAAAGCTAGCAGCTTGTTTTTGTGAATCGTTTAAAATACTGGAAAGGATAGGGCCTGTAACATACATGATTTCCTTTATTGCGTCAATGTGAATTCATAATGTATTCCATGTATCATTACTTAAAAGGTATGTGCCTGATATTAATCATCTCATTGATTGGAATGTGATTCAAGTGGAGCAAGAAGGCAGTTTTCAAGTGCATCCGGTGTGCATATTGGATCGAAGGGTCAAACAACTCCAGAATCGATCCATAGGGCTAGTAAAGGTCCAATGGACCTGGTATGACCCCGAGGATGCAACTTGAGAGCATAGGATGCTATGAGAGAAGAATACCTGCATCTTTTTTAAGACTTTTGAAATTTTGGTTGTATATGTGTATATATTGCATTGAGGACAGTGCATAAATAAGGGGGAGGGGAATGTAATACCCCTAGGCTGAACCCAAATTGTACATATAAATGTAATTGTAATTTACATATAAGCTAGTGAGAGGAAGGAACAATATATTTGGTTTGGTTCTACACGCATTGAGTTGTGTGCATGAATATCACACCAAAGTAGTGCACACAGTTTTTTAAATGATATAGCTCATAGTTTAATGTATTTGGTGTGCACTAAAAGAGGAACAAAATAATGTATACAACGCGCACAGGTGTAAGCGCACGAGGGTGGTGCACTAAAAGAAGAGCTTTCTAGGATGGCACACATTCCAAGATTTCGCGCACACCGACTTAGTGCACAATTTTAGAGGCCAAAGAGCCTTTTTTAATAAATGTTAGGTTATAACGCACACCTATGCAAGTGTGCGAGGGTGGCACACTGAAAGAAGAGTGTGCACATCCCAGAAGTTTCGTGTGCACCAGTTTAGTGTGCGATCTTTGTGTTTTTTAGGCTGGTGAGCCTGGATGCAAAAAAAACAGTACTGTTGTACTAAAATTATAAATGTAATCCCATGAAAATATAATGAAAACACATCACTGCGGTAGACCATCCACGTAAAAGAGTATGGGTGGCTATAACTCTACTAGTTGAGGTTAAGGGGCCAAGTTAAGGGGGCTTAAACCCAAAAAGGAATATTATATTAATATTCCTTAAAGTATAAAGTATGGATATTATTTTATCCTAAGTTTGAAGGAGGTGGACATGTGAACCGAAGACATTTCTCAACATGACAAGTGTCAAGTTGGGAACATGCATTCATATAGTTTGGACTTAGTACATTTTTGCTATGATTGGATCATGATGGCAGCTGGCAGGGTATGACTGAACTGTCATGCATACCATGTTTTTATTGTCACAGATACTTGTACCTTGGTTAGCTTGGAGAACTGGATTGAAGAGGCGGGTTTTCGGGCCTATGTGACATTACATTCTCTCTAGATGAGAGAATTGTTGGGAATTATTTCCCAAGGTGCCAAACTGCAGCCAAAGGGATCTGAGACTTTTTGTCTGGGTTGTTGTTGAAGCCCTAGAAGGGAAGTGGGTAGTTGAAGGATTTTTGAGCAAAGAAGGGGCACACTTCCTGGGGTGGGACATACATGTGGGGAATGAGGGACTCTAGGATTTCAATATGAATTGGCACTTGTGATGGAGTTTCCTGTGATTGAGTCGCCTATGAATGAGATAGTTGTGACCGAGTTTTTTGTGGACTAGGATACTTTAGCCTGGTTAGGAAACCTTACCCAAGTGGAGTTTAGCACCATCTTGGGGGTGACCCTCTACTAAGAGTTATGAGTAGGGCGGTCCAAGGATGGGTGGAACGTGGAAGTTCTGCACGCAATTAGTGTCATTTAATCAAAGATAAGTGTCAGATCGGAAGAGCACACGTCTGAACTC
>CBVK0101033950.1:0-20750 GCA_900067695.1 Picea abies
CCGAAGTGGTTCAAGGAAAATAAAGGGAGGCAAACAATTGCGGAAATAAAACGACCCACAGACTTGGGATCAGATTCAGGTGATGAATCAAAAGTCTCATTGGTTGGTTTGAAAGGTAAAAGTGATTATGGATTTGATGCTAGAAGTAAATTGTTTCACATAAGGGTCATAATGTGACACACTGAGGTCAACACATTGATATATAGTGGATCTCAATCTATCTTAATTTCAGAGGAATTGGTTAAGCAATTTGGATTAAACATGCAGATGCATCATAAGCCCTACACACTTAAATGGATAAGCAACAATCATAAATTGTCACATAGAGAAAACTAGAGATTTCGATTCAAAATGATTTCTTTCTATCACACATCAACTTTTTAACATGTCTACATTCAACAACTTCCTAGCCTACATATATGCATAACGTGTATTCAAAGGACTCATTGAGGTTTAACCATAATTATGGGATTAAGATTTGTAATTGTCTCATCATAGTTGAACAAATGAACTTGGACTTATAAATAAACTTACAAAACACTTAAATCTAGTTAGATGAGATAACATAGGAAAGGGAGAACTTACGGTGTGACAAGTAAACTACTATAGAACATATAAAACATGTCCACATTAGGTTTATGTAAACGTGGCCCATAGTACAAGGAGTTGACCATAACTTTGAAGATAACAATGAAGGTGAGCCACAAGTGGAGATATTAGATATATTGTAGGGTTCATACTACAAATTGCATGATTTATTTGTTACCTTACAAATTAAGCTAGGATAAAAGAGAAAGCATGGAAACTTCCAATTTATGGTGCTAATTAAAAGTTGCATTGAGCCACTAGTGCAAAAGGTTGAATACACAAGAACACAACTCAAACTTATGACTAAGAAGAGCAACAAATTCCATTCAATAATTATTGATTGTCTAAATATAAGGTGAGAAAGAGAGGTTATAGTAGACACTCTTTAAGATAGGGTTAAGATGTTGTAGGTTGAAGATGAAATACATATGGATCAAACAATAGGATAGGAAAACATGAGGAAATCAATGAACTTGATAACCAAATGGATCAAATTCATATAGCTATGAACAAAGTACAACAAGAGTTGATATATGCAGCCAACAACAATGGATAAATTCAAGAAACTTTAAAGGATCAATTCTTTTGTAGATTTTGAATGGAAAACCATCCACGCTACAATACTTTACATAATAGTCATGCAAAAACCTAACAATTCATTTCTAACACCCAGTGAATTCTGTCAATGTGATCTAAAGAGTTGGAAACATTTACTTGGTTCCATGAGCAAGGTTCAAAGGTGGTTCCAAAATTGTCTCCATTTTAGGTGGTGGAAGATCAAAGAAAAATATAGGAGAAGGGTGAGTGGAGTTGACTTGAGGATAAGTCAACATGCGTGGTCAGGGCTTGTATCCACCTTCATTTTGAATGAGGACACGATGGTGCCATCTTAGAAACAATGAAATTCAAGTTTTCTCACCCATTTTGAGGACTCTTAGTAGGATTAAAGTGGATCAAGGGTCATGGGAAGTAGGAACCATAATATCAGGCCATTATTTTGTGTTTTAAGGAGAAAAGTGACATAAATCCGTGGACTTTGTGTGATGCATGAATCAATAAATTTTTGGGTGGTATTGATAAATTTTTGAATGAATCCTTCCACCCAAGGGTGTGATCCTATACATGTAAAGACTTTGACTTGTTTTAAGGTTGTTGATAGTTGGTTGATAGGTTGGTTGTTGACATTGATACTTTGGTTAGTATTGTTGAATATGTTTTGTTGTGTTCCTTTGATGCAATGTATTGAATATAAGGATGTTTTGGATATTGTTGGCACTCCCCTTTCACATTTTTCATATCTTTCTACTTTATGATAATGATGTATTTTTTTGGTATGTTTAGACTATTATGATGAAAGGAACATATGTTTTAGAATAGTTGTTGTGAACAGTGTATGCCAATTTGTTAAAGAAATAATATGGTTAATTTATTGGATGGGACTTGCAATTGTCATGATAACTGAACCCACATAGTATCTTATGTCTTCGACAATGTGCCTTGGGTAAGACCTTCCTTATTTCAAGGATTGAATATGTTGGTGTTTAGAATGCCCTTTGTTGAACACCCTCATGGACCTTGGTCTATGCTTTGAGCCAACCTGTATATCATACAATCATGAGCCCACCTAATACACATGCTCTTAATACATAACAAGTTCGTAGAAGAAGGTTGTAATTGTGAAAAGCACATGTTCTTCTATAAAAATAAAGAAAATATTTTTGAAGTGATAATAATATTGAGGACATTTAACATAACGTTACAACAAAATTCTCAACTTGTATGAACAAACAATATTTTTAAATTTATTTTTAAAAAAAATTAGACATTTACCCCATTGTATGACTAAGATTGCAACCCGTGGTATGACAAAGATTGCAAGATTGGTAAGAAATTTATCAGGGAGGCCTATGACAAGTCCATAAAGGATATCAAAATAAATAATTACAAAGACTAATCAATAGAAATAAGTGACCATGTGTAAATAGAAAATATGATAAACTCTTACCTTTATAAATTTGAGCCTAAAATATTGGTGGCAAATCCTAACACAGAAAACTACAGAAAATAACATGATTGCTATGAGTGATTGGAATTCATGCCTTTAAACGATCTATGAATCCCTTGACAATTTGGATAACATTCAGTCCCTTTTACAATGTGAGGTTTTCACTTTGGGTGACATTGAGTATGACAAAGCTTGCAACCCATGGTATAACAAATGTGAGATTGCTATGAAAGTTACCAGGGAGGCCCATGATGAGCCCCTAAAGGTTATCAAAATAAATAATTACAAATCACTAATTAAAAGAAAGAAGCGATTGTGCGTAAACAAAAAGTAGGATAAACTCTTAAACCTTTATAAATTTGAGCCTAAAAAATTTGGCGGCAAATCCTAACATGGAAACTAAAGAAAAAAACATGATTGCTATTGGAATTCATGCCTTGAAATTCTTTGTTAATACCTTGATGATTTGGATAACATTTATTTCCTTTTACAACATGAGGTTTTCACTTTGGATGATATTGAGTATGGAGTTAAATGTCTAGCAAAAGAGAAAGTTAAAGATATCAAAGGTTAGTAGGCATAAATCATAAAACTTTTGGGCTACGTTGTTATCCCTCACATTCATAGCTTATTCAATGTAGCATTCACATAGATTTTTTTGAAACTTGGACGTAAAACCTCATTATTCATATTGTTAAAAGTGGTGACAAAAACATCCCCTCAAATTATAGAACCTTATGATTCTCTTTTAGTCAAGATGTACACAATTATGTTAGAGAATAATATTACCTTCTAATCAGAAAGTTACAAGAAAAGGGTGAAAGGCCAAGCTAGTTTACAAAGCTATCGCTCAACCTGACACTACTTGATTACACATAGGATTTATATAGAGGAGTATCGAGATAATAAAATCAATCTCCTTTATTCCTTCGCTGAATTTAGGGTTTTTTTTGACATGGTGCTTATAAATAAACTATGGAAGAGATTGGAAGGTTTAAAGGTTACTTTTTGGTTAAGAGCTACTATGATAAGCTTATTTGAGAAAGTAATTGCTAAGTTTAGGAATAATGTGGGTTGGTGAGAAGAAATTAATTGTAATATAAGGGTTAAGCATGGCTGTCCTTATTTCCCTATCCTTTTTGACATATATGTTGACAAGTTAGAGGCGTGTCTAGAGTAAGTAGGTTTTTGTTGGCACTAATCTCATTGGAATAGTCACCATCCTTGTTATTTACATAGAGGATGTTGCACTTTTGGTGAGGATTCCTCCTGGTCTTGATATGAAACTTAGAATTCTCAAAGACTTTTGTGTTATCTTTGGGATGATAGTTGGTGCAATCACCTACAAGTCTACCATTAAATTCAATGTACACAATGAAGAAATATGAAAACACACACAACAAAACCAAAGAATGTCAGATTCACATGGCACAATAGAGGAAAACACAACTATAATTAGTGTATTGAAATCTTACTTCAAACATCATTTGGAAGCTTCAATAAATTTTATGTTGTTATAAAACATAGCCCAATATATTTCATAAAATAACAAAACAATTAGCTTATAATATAAGTCCCAATTTGGACACAATGGATTTGATGAGACAATCCTTCCATGTCCTTGGTTTCTTCATTCTCCTTAAGTTCTATGAGATCTCTACCTCCTCTTTTCGTCTTCATCTCCATGAATGACAATTTCCAAAATACACATGATTTCCCACATTATTCCCCCATGCCTCATGTTCATAATATTCCTATAACTAACAAACCAACACTCTACACCCATTAATGATGGATCCATTCAGACATTTACTACTGTCCCATCCACATCCACCAAGTCCAATTAGATGTTGACTTTTACAAATGGGAAGAGGGTCTTCTTATATAACATGGCACCAAATGAGTCATTCATGTAAGGCCTTAGCAATGGTAAATTAGGATAGAGATGATTATATAGTTTGATTTGTGAACTATTGTGGACATTCCACTCAAACATTTTGTCACAACCAATATTGCAAGTTTATGCAAACTCTTGTTATGCAATCTCCTACTTAAGATAAAGATTTAATATTACTAGTGTAGTAGACAAAATACTTAAATAATTTAAGACCAAAATGAAATAATCTAAAGAAAATAATACACCATTCACACAGTGAACACATGATTACCCTAGGAAAACCCAATACAAGAATAACCTAGCCAGAAGGTGAGGACTATACCTTGCTATTTTCTTCTTAATTATAAAATGCGAATACAAAGAAAGATGAACCAGTATAGAGTTTCCATGGAAACCGTGGCTTATATGACTACTAAACTGTTTTCTTCTTCTTCTAATTTGCTCCAATATTCCACTCCCTTTCTCTACTCAACAACGGAACAATAAAAAATACATAAGAATGAGATCCCTTCCTTTCATATTGGCTCAATATTTAACAATGTCTTGATAGTTGTCTAGGGTTAGGGTTATGGTTTTTGCATGCCTCAAATCCTAGCTAGATTTAAAGTTTTGAACCCTTTATAATCTTATTGAAAGTCCACACATGACTATCTCGATATGTGTGAATAATGGAAGTTGATGTGGCATCCACTTGAAACCATGGTGATCATAATGATAGGTCAACTTGTGGGAGGCATAACTTCCTCATACAAACTCCGATTGAGGTGATGTTTGCACCATTGGAAAGATATTGATGTGTATATCAACATCAAGAGGATGGGAACTTTGATTGCAAATTTTTGACCCCCAAAAATGTCATTTTATGCCTCAACTAGGCCTTAGAATTTTATGGACCCAAACCACCAAAATAGGACCTACCCATAAAATAGACTTTACAAGTTGTTCACTCTAATTTTCCCACCCATAATGTACAAAAATAGATGATAAAATATATAGTGATCCATTTTGGATCATGATTGACATATCCATAGTTTCTCTCCTAGATATGCAACCAACGTACCCTAAAAAACCCTATGTGAATCTTTGTTGTTTCTCTAGTTTGAGAGGATCTGACAACTCAGAGAAATGCAAAGCCTCATAAATGTTTTTTTTTTTTCCAACAATTGTGTCCCTAAACTATAGATTATTTATAACTTGAATCCTGTCAATATATCCACATATACATAACTTGATCTAATACATCCAAAGTGTTGAAACCGATACCCTAAAAAACCCTATGGGAATATTAATTGTTGATCTAGTTTGAGAGGATTTGACAACTCAAATAAATGCAAAGTCTCATAAATGTTTCTTTGTCCAACAATTGTGTCCCTCCTTCTACAAACTAGAGATAATTTATAGTTGAACTCTTGTCAATATATCCACATATACATAACTTGATCTAATACATCCAAAGCGTTGAAACCGAGATATTGCATAAAACCCTCACTTCATTATTGTAGTGGAATGTTTTGTTTTTTATATTCATCTTACCCGCTCAAACAAAATTATGATTTTATTTTAGTTAATGAAGGATGTTTTTTCATAATATTGAAAAATTCATAAGATTACAACATGTGAACAAGAAAAACATCATGTCTACTATGTTTCTACATTTCACTAGTACCGATACTGTAAAGAATTGAATCATTACCACAAGGATCCAAGCATGCCAACTCTAAGTTCCCATATGGAACTCATCAATAACTTTCATCAAGTTATTAAGGGTAAAATTCAATGTTGTACATATATAGTATTCGTAGATAACTCTTCTATCCTGCTTAGAAATGAAAAATGCACAATAAAAATTAGAAAATAAAAGCAACAAGCCTTATGAGAATATAACATTAAAAGATAAAGATTTTTAGCACTTACATTAATTATAATTTAAGAAACTTGCATAAAGGTTCTCATAAATCATTTTAGATTATACAATAAAAACCACAGGCTTCTAAGTATGTGATACAACAATCAATTATGAGTAATATAACAAGACATAAATTGATGAAGTAAATTCAAGGATCGTTCTACAAATTATTTATGGTTTTTTCATTAATTGACTCTTTATTGCATGTACCTTCAATCCTAGTGGGCAATAGAAAATATCTAGAACATCTCCTTAAAAGTATTCTTTAAAATATCAGAAAAATAGTAAACCATGGAATCATTTTTTAAGCTTGTAATGTTTTTCCACAATAACATGTATCTATGTCCTATGATTAACTATATATATCATGTACCTTAAATAAATGATGGAACCCAAACACAAATACAACCATGTCTAAAATTAAATACATTTTCCAAACTATATACTATGGGAAAATAAACAAAAACACCATTATGAATAGACAAATTAAATCATCACACCAATGGATCACCATCATTTTAATGGTTGAAAATATTTCCATGCCATTCAATTTGGATTGTTTAGGGATTGCCTCCAATATGATTTGACTAATGCTTGTTTATGTAGGGAATGCGACCTAGTTTGCTAAAATGGTTTTCTCACAATGTTCACAGTGTTTGTTGAGGTGAGGCATTGAACCTATTTTTCACAGGGTTCTCTTGTTAGGTTCACTCATGAAGGGCATCCAACCTATTATGTTCATAATGTTTTCGTATGAGAGTTTTTTCAAGGAAGACAGATGGCCTTATTTGATCATATGTTTTGAGTAATTCTAAAAGGAAGGAAAAAGGAGGGGTTTTCCAAATGTTAACCCTCTTTCATGAACATTTCAAAATGGTAACTTAACATCATAATGTTTCTCATGCAAGATAAGTTAACCCCACATTGTTTCTCATGCAATTGAAAAAAAAGAGGTGGTGGGGGTAGGATTAACCTTTCTAATTACCTCTTAATCCATTTTTATTTATGATACATTTTGGGGGTGGTGATTTCTTATGTGTTCTGATCAAGAAATGATCTCCACCTTTACTTCTAGTCGAAACAATCCATGTGATTTTACACTAGAAAAATGTATCTAAGCTTCAATCAAGTGGATACACCCCCCATGTAGTCTAGTCGATACCTTTAGAACTCAATTGATATCACCAATTACTTCAAACCATACATAGTGGTAATTACAAGCTTCTAGCATCCAAATTTTCCCAACAATGCACTTGAATATGGTAAGTTAATACCCAAAAAAATACTAGACCATGCCAAAAAAAACTAGGGCACAATAAATAGTGCATCACATAAACATGATCATTGTAGTCTCTTCAAACCCTCTCACTCTAACATGGAACTCATTCACACTATATGAAACCTTGATCAAGAACCAAACACCTTTAAGACCATTTTGGAACAAAAAAGAAAATAGTAGAAGTGAACAACAAAGATTCCAAGAGAAATGGTGGTCCCAATATACTCAATTATCACTTAAGCACAATGAACATAGCTCCATGAATAGATGATATACCAATCTATAAGAAAACACACACACACACACACACTCTCTCTCTCTCTCTCTCTCTCTCACACACACACACACACACACACACACACACACACACACACACACACACATGTTTGGGTGGGAAAATAAACCCTCAATTTATGGGACCACATCTCATAGCTATCCATATAATGTGGATCTAAATGATCAAAGTGGACATAGTCAACTCCCATGTGCCTAGTCAATGATCAATGGGATCATGTTCTTGGTTTATTGCCTTAACAATCATCTCCCACTTTAAGGTCAACTATGCATTTACGAAAGGCGAGTTTACAACAATAAATATAGCTTCCAACAATAAATAATATTAACTTATAATGTGAACATGCAACTTTCAATGTCAACAAGAAACATGCAACATGCTATGTGTAATGTATAATGCCAACATGCAAAACATGCAATTTCAACATGAAACAACAACATGCAACATGTAGAATGTGATGTCAACATGCAACATGCAACATCCATCAATAACTTGAATATGCAAAATGCAACATCGATATATTACAATAAACATCATGCAATGTCAACATCCACATGTAAAGTACGACCTGTGTGTGTAATACACAACATGAAAAGTGGCATTAACATGTAATATGCAATGTCAACATATAACAAGCAACATTCAATATGAAATGTCAACATGCAACAAGCATCATTCAACATGAAATGTCAAATTTCAATGCCAATAGGCAATGTGCAACCTGTAATGTGCAATGTCAACATGTAACATCAATATAAAATGTATGCAACATACATATTTTAACATCAACATATCGTATCAATATGTAACATGAATAGGAAATATGCAAGTTGCAATTTTAACATGTAATATTCAACATCAACAAGCAGTATGCAATAACGAAAGTGAAATGTAAACATCCAATATGCAACGTCAACATTCAACATGAAATATCAACCTATAATTTCAACCTAAAATATCAACATGCAACATCAACATGTAACACACAACATGAAACACACAAAATACAACATGCAACATCAACATTGAATGTCAACATGTAACATCAACAAATGACATCCAACATATAATGTGCAACATTGACATGAAATATGAAACATGAAATGTTGACATACACCATGTAACATGCAACAAAAAATGTCCAATGCCAACATGCAACATCACCATGAATTTTACGAGATAAAATGTGTGACCTTTCTCAGGAGGTCCTTTCAAATCGAATGGTTTCCTTTGTATGCATGATTGATCAAATAAAAATTGGATAAAATTTTCGATGTTAATGACTTAAGCCTTTTGTCAATCACTGTGTGCCCTATATTGTTGCAGACTTAATCATTTCAAAGACTTGACATAGTTATAAAACAACAAGGTTAATTTCCTCATCATGAAAGTGATTATGTTTTCACAAAGTTTCACTATCCAACCACCCATGGGGGTTTACCAAAAACACTAGAACCTTCAAACATTTAACATGTCAAGTGCTAGCCATGTTTTTGACACTTCTCTTTTCATTAAGTAGGAGTAGATAACCCTTTCATTGAAAACACCATGTTTTCCTATAGATAACAACACCAAGATTTTAATTTATGTCGTCTCCAATCATCTCAAAACTAATAATAAATCATAGGGAAACAAGTAATTTATTTTTTTGAGTTTATTATAAACCCAAACATGCATGTTCTCATTGTTGCAACATCTTAGTAATTTGATTAGAATCATAAAACCAAGTATTTTCATCCATCCCACTTTTACTTTCTTCAGATTATTTTTTGGTTCGCTTTAGTCTTATTTTCATGCTTGGTTGAGTGTTAACAACTTATTATTTACATTTTTATGTTTTTTGTATACAGATTCTATCCATAAGAAATTAAGGGGTTGAGGTTTTGATAGACATATTTGACTTCTTACACCTTCGTGCTTGGAAATTTTTCCTAGCTAGTTGATTTAGGCCTTGGTTAACCCTAGAAGCTTGTTTAATCTATTTTTTCAAGTGTGTATGAGCCATAATAGCTTGTTGTTTTCTCATTTTAATTCATTGGTATACAAAATTAGTGAGTTCATATTCCCCTTACCTTCTATAACTTTCATTAGTTTTAGTCTTTTCGGTCCTCCAAGGAGTTGAAGGAGGATAATAACTTGTTGGGTGGTCATAAGAGGTCTTGTATGAAAGTCCCTAACCTCTACTTCTTCCCCATTTTACCACTTTAGAAACAACACCATCCAAAGTATGGGTAGACTCTACCTTTTTTCAAGCTATCAACGAGGCACATAACAATATCAACTACAAAATATGTAGGATAGGCTACAACTAATAATTTTTTCTTATAACAATTAGGTGAATTGGTTGTGACTATTTTTTTTGGGAATTTGGCTGATTGCATGGCAATATGTGCCAAGTTCAAATCACTTGGGTGAGGAAAATTGGTCTATGTCGAAGGTTTTACTAGGGATACCATACATAAAAGTGAGGAAGCATCCCTTGGGTTTCCCCACGAGGTTTTCCTTGGGAAAAAAGTCATTCTCCAAAAATAACAAGAGTGACTTTCTCATATTTAGAAAATATTCATCATATTCAAAGACACCATTAATGCTAAGAACTTGAGTAATCTCATTGAAATTTATAAATTTAGATGAACAAAGAGAACTAATATATTATCTTACAAAGATATAGGTTTATGACTATAAATTTTAGATGTATAAATAACGAAGAAAGAGAGATGGACACTATTGGGGATTGGGTGTAACCTAATACAAAACAAACAAACAATATTGCAGATAATCAAAGAGGAAAAAGGTTTTCAAAGACAGAAAATGTGGTGTCTAAAGACACCATTAATTAAGCATAATGCATTGTGATCAGAACGTCACAATGCATAAATGACATCTTGTACACAACAACGATCGCTATTCACTTGATTCACTTTATGATAATGACCTATAGGGCACGCTATTTATAACTTCAAGATATAACCAAATTCCTTGAAATTGAGAGGATATTGTCCACATATAACTGTCAGTTGTTAGAGTTGATTCCGTCAAATCTGCGTTGTCTAGTCAGGTCAACAAGGATGCTTGACCCGACCGTCCATGCGTCCAACTTGTAGTATATTGCTCGGTTGTTCGATCCATTGACATACTATCTTTGACTGCTGGTTGAATGTCTGATCGAAATATTTTTCAACTACTTGATCGACTGAAGCATAGATCTAGTCGATCGCCTCACTAACTATTTCAAACTGTAGGTCAATCACACGACCGACTGATTCTAGGAGAAGTGTGATGAACCATCACGACTTGATGTTCCAACACACCCCCATCAACACATGGATCTGGAGATTTAGAAGGTGAAATTATGTTAGGATGAAACCCCCCCAAAATTGTAGCTTACTAAAGCCCAAGCATCATACATAGCTTGATAAATCTAGCTTAAGATTAAAATAGCAACAACCTGATCATTTGTTCTGCAATATTCAAGAGAGACAATGTTCTCATGAACTAATTGTCTCAAATAGTGAGCATGGAGCTCAACATGATTAATCTTATTGTGGGCAATGGGATTCTCAACGACCTATATGGCACTCTGATTGTCTCAGTGTATTGTAGTCGAGGTCAAAAAAAGAAATCTAAGTTCACCCAAAAGTTGGCAGATCTGGAAGACCTCTGTACTTGCACGAATGGCGCCATGATATTCTTCTTCTGTAGTAAAAAATGAGACTACCTTCTATTTCTTACATGACCACACCAATGATATAGTGCTGAATCGAAACACATAGCCATGAGTGGAATTTCAATCATCACTGTCTCCAGCCCAATTGGAGTCAATGAATCCGACTAGTGAATCTGAACTTCAACAATACGTGATACCAAAATGAGTGGTACCCTTGAGATAATAAACAATTTGTTTGACTTCTTTCTAGTGGCTTTCTCAGGTGTCTTGCATAAAATAAGAAACCACACTAACAACAAAGGAAATTTCAAGTTGACTATGAGTAATATAAATGAGACTTCCGACTAGAGTTCGATAAAGTGTAGCATCAACTTTGGGAATTTGAAAAGTTTTGGTGAGATTGACTCCATATTGAAAAGGACTAGCACAGGGCTTACAATTGACCATTTTAAAACATGTCAAAAGATCCATTACATATTTATATTGAGAAATGAAAAAACCATCACATAGTGGTAATAGTTGAAGACCCCCAAAATAATGCAGCGTACCAAGATTTGTCACATCATTTCTTCAATCTAAGAGTGAGATCAGTGTTATTGCGAGTAATGACAAGGTCATCAAAATATATAACAATAATCAAGGTGTTTCCATTTGTGATCAGATTCACAATGTTTGAAATGAAGTCGAAGAAAGAAACTGTTGATCTTAACATACCAAGTTCGAGGAGCCTGCTTTAAACCATAAAATGACTTCTTGAGTCAACAAACGAGGTTAGAATCTGTCAGAAAACCTGGAGATTTTTCCATGAAAATTTCTTTAGATAGGTCTCCATGAAGAAAAGTTCACATCCTTTTGATAGATTTTACATCCAAATCGAGCAACAAGGGAAAGAATTAGTCGAACAGAGTTCATCTTTTCAATAGGGGAAGAGCTCTCAGTGTAGTCGATACCTTCTTGTTGAGAAAATCCCTTTGCAACCAAGTGAGATTTATGTCACTCAACAACAATGTTAGAGGTAAATTTGGTTCTGTAGAACCATCGATACTTCACAACATTATTTCCTTGCGGTTGGGGAATTAAGTCCCAAGTGTGATTCTTCGACAAAGAATCAATTTATGTCTGCATATCATGTTCTCTTTCAGGTCATCCTTGAGCATTAAAGTAAGCAATATGATAATAAGTTTCAAGTACATGAGTCATCAATGTAATGCTGACATCTTTCTTTTGAATTTGAGTTTGTCATCTGTACAAAATATTACTGACATCAGGTCCAATAAATTCAATTGTCTTGGAATCCCATCGGGGTAGACAAGAAATGGGTGAATTGTTGTTCACTGTAGAAGTTTGATTAGAAGTTGGAACAATTTTAGTTAACAAGGATGGCAGGCTAGTAGAAATAAATATCAATAGAATAATCGACTTGGAGGTCAACGATCTAGTCGAAACATGAACAAAATTCGATTGTCCAGTCGAAGGACTGAAAAATGGAATAGGAGAACCAAAGTCAGAAACAACATCAAAGTGACCATTTTGAAACATTCTAGAGGAGGCATCCAATAAATTTATTCCATAAGAATTCTCGTCAAACTATACATTTCATTAGATAATGATTTACCATTTTACAGGATCAAATAGTCGATAGGCCTTAGACTCTTCAGACTATCCCATCATGATGCAAGCATGACTCTTTGCATCTAACTTCTTTCCGCAATCATAAAAAATATGACCCCAGGAAACACATCCAAACACACAGAGGTGGTCGAATGAAGGCTTCTTTCCACACCATTATTCAACTGGAGTCATCGAAGGAACAACTCAATTCAAGGTGTGATTGAGCAGATAGTTTGCACAATATATAGCTTCAGCCCAAAAGTGAGGAGGAAGATATTTGGCCTGCAAAATACATCTAGCCATTTTGACTAACATTCTATTATTTCATTATGTGATTCCATTCCATTGAGGTGTGTGAATAATCGACCACTTCCTATCAATTCTAGATTGAACCAAGTATTCTTCAAAAGGTCGATTTATATATCACCATTATCTGATCTCAGGGACTTGATGGTTCGACCACATTGATTTTCAACAAAGGCTCTAAATTCTTTGAACGATTCAAAGACAAGATTCTTATTCTTCAGAAAACAGACCCAAGTGAAACTAGAGATTATCAATGAAAGTCAAGATATATCTTGCACCTACCAGGGAAGGTAGATTGATGCAACAAATATCACTGTGAACCAACTCCAGGAGGTTCTTTGCTTGCCACGCTTTTTCAGAGTCAAAGGGTGCTTAATGATGCTCACCAAGCACACAACCTTTACAAACTCCTTTGTTTAGGTAGACCAACAACCATTTTTCTAAGTTTCCATTGACTACAAACTTAAAAAATTCAGGTGTCTGAGTTGTTCATTCCAAGTTCGACTTCACTCATCAGTGTGAGTAATAAGAGGAATAAGTTTGGTGTCGGGTCGAGTTATGTCACATAATTTATATAGACTGTCCTTCGAGTCAAGAAACCCTCCGAGGAAAATCGATTGACCTTTCTTCAAATCTCAAACAAAGAACCTACCTGGACAAAACTCCACAATGTTACCTGTTTGTGTTAATTGAGAAAGAAACAACAGATTGGGACTAAGATTTGGCACATGATAAATGTCGAAAATTCTCCCATGTCGATAGGAAACATCACCTTGACCAATGATATCGAGAGAAATTTCATCAACAACATAAATTTTCCTCTCCTCAGCTTCATTCAAGGATGCGAACAAGGAAGCATCCTTAACCATATGATGAGTGCACCCAGAGTTGACTACCCATTGGTTCTGCGTAAAATGAGACAACAAATCTTGAGAAGTTCCGACTTGGAAGGTAAAATTATTAGTGGGTCAGCGAACAAGGAGTTGTAACCCTTGATATGTTTTTGGCTAGGAAACTATGCCAAGGTATCCATTTACTATGATTGATTTATTTGAGTTGATATGTCTTAACAAGGTATCCATTTACTATGATTGATTTATTTGAGTTGATATGTCTTAAAACAAAATGTTTTTATTTCTCTATTCAGACATGTATTTCAAGTCTTTAAATATTTTAAAGATATGATATTTGAAGGCAAATTATCTATGTTTCAGACAATTGATTATTTTAGGGTGTGAAAGAAGAAAAGAGAAGCAAAATCTAAGTGAAAAACAATGTGTCCTTTGATAAGTATTGTTTTACCTTTTAGACATAAGAAAAAAAAACATGTATCTTAACCATAATATAATTCAAACAAAAATAAACACTTTGTTTCGATTCAAAAGGAGTAATAAAATTTAAAACAAGTCTTCTTAATACTCACACTATATTGAGGAAATATGTAACTCTAAAAGGTACCTTTATATTTGTGATAGTATTGTTGTACTGAATGATCACAATCATGGTAGTAGACACATTCAAAAATAATATAGGAATATGAAAATGACATCAACAAGTCACATGAGCTGAAACACAAAAGTTTGAGTCTTGAAAATCTACATAATTTTATTAAATATGTTGCAGGCCCCAAAAATAGCTCCCTTTACATTGATATCTCTTTCTCATTTATATGAGTTAGGTCGAAACCAAAATGGTTATTCTATCCCTTTTCTTAGGCTAATCAAATACAACAAAATCTTTGACTCCCAGAAAAGAGGATATTTGGAGGAGACAAATCTTGATTTTCTTCAACTACATTTGATGAGTCATCCTATAAAAAACTGGAGAAGAATATTCCAAATTTCATCTAAGGAATAATTGAATGACTCCATCTTCCTGAATGCGATATCCAACTCTGTGTATTTTTCATATGTGGGAGGATTTTAAAATAAACTTTTTATTTGCCAAAGAAGGTAGAAATAATCTATTTGTATGTCTACAATGGTTTTCCCTCTAAAAGTATCAACCATTCTTTGAAATTTATCTTCTTTTCCTTTGACAATTAACAAGAGTTTTTCGAAATTCTCATATGACAAAATTTTCCCCTTTTTACCCCATGCTGAAGGTAATCCCATTTTAACTAAATTATCAAATTTGTTTGTGAAATACTCAACATTTCTTTTCATCATAACACATTTATTCTGAGCTTGTTGTATTAGGTTCCTTTTTGTAAAGACCTTTTCTATTTCCATAACCATTGCAGTTATGTCTCTGACTCCTTTTATTGCTAATATTTCACTGAAAGTAGAATTCAACAGCTTAATGATTTGAGTAGCAACCTGAGGTCTAGTTCCCAATTCATGGAATGATTTTTGGATGATGTCATCTGCCTCATCTATTAACAACATTTCATCATCTATTATCTTGAAATAATTCCACAACTTTTCAACTTCACTTATGATTTCATCCCAAATGATATGTCTAGCTCCTATTAGATAATATTTGCCTGACAATTTGTTCTTCATTTTCTCTATATCTGTTAACAATTTAGCTTTTAGTTTTCTATATTTTTCAATAAATTTGTCTTTGTCCTTGATTTCTTCCTTTTGTGTTGCAACGATTTTCTTCAGTTTATCAATTTCAACTCCCTTCAAATTTAAATTTGCCAATGATTTTGACATTCCTGCCATTGGATCAGATGATTCTGTTGACTGTAACAAATGAGATCCTCCTTTCATAGTTTCAATCTCTTTGGCATACAAATCAATTTTTTCTTCTATCTGAATCATTCTCTTCAAAAGTTGTTCCTTTTCCTGCTTGGATTGTCTGTAGTTATGGAGTATGTACATGATCAATTCCTGGGATGTTGAGCCTTTTCTTCAATGGTTGGATCTATGTGTCCTTGGTTTTTATTAATGCCTGTATAGATGCTTCATCTACTGGGTTTGGGCCTAGGTCCATTACACATTGTTCTAGTTGTTCTACTATTGTTTTCCTTGTTCTAGTGGCTAACTTTTTATTTTTTAGTTGGGTCCCGAGCTTCTCATTTATAACTTGATTCTTCTTGATTCCAAGATTGGCTATCATATCATCCCTATTTATCATTTTTGTAGTTTGTCTATGCAAGTCGAATTTATCCAATGGATGGAATTCATTAAGATGAATGGCAATGTTTTTCACCTTATTCTTCTCCTTTGGCTCTATAACTGCTATATTTAATCTTCCTTTCTCATAGTCCACAACTCAGATCATTCTGGTCTATTATGCATCATGGTCATAAACTTTAGAAATTATATTATTTTTACTATTTGCACCTGTTTTTCTGATTTCCATGAATTGATCAACCAGGTCTATCTGCTAATTTGCTTGATCAATAATCCTTGATTATGTTTCACTTTGAATCCCTACACTCTTGAACTTCTTTGATGATGTTACTTCTATAGTCACAACAAGGCCATTTTTTCTTGGTATTATTTCATCTAGTAACTTTGGATCTTCTTCTTCCTCAAGTGCTTCCAATTTTTGTCTTTTCGTTGATTCTTCTTCATCTATTCTCGGATCCTTTGAAGATGATTCTGCGGTCTTTCTTTAATATGTCTTCTCAAACTGTTGAGGAGTTTGTGTAACTAGAGAATTCAAAGGTTTCCTTGGAGATTTGCCGTGAATTTGCAAAATATTCTTTACTTCCTCCCAACTATCTTGATTGGCCAACATCTCTACCTGTGGTTTTTGTTGATGTTGATAAGGATTTTGTCCATGTGAGACTCTTTTTTATGAAATCACAGAGTGGGGATCATACTTCCATTATTCTCCCTGTAGAAATCCCATAGCTAAAAGAAGTTTTGATGTCACCTGCATAACAAACCTGGTATTTGATAATAAAAGGTCCTACCTCTAATTTAAATCTTGCCTTATACTTTTTTGACACAAAATGGATTTCATCTGATTTCAATCTTTGTCTAATTTATTCAAGAGAAAAAATCAAGGAGTAAAAAAAATAGGCAAGATAAAAGGCCAAAGTTCACAACCATAAATTCTGATTTCAGTGTGATTTCCAGAGATATACCAGTCTCCCACCCCCTTTTCTGGGATCAACTTTAATATTTTTTTGCAATCATGAAAGAGTCTGGGGGGACTTCATTGTATATGATCAGATAAGCTTTAGACATAAATTAGTCAACATACTCTAAAAATCCCACATTTAAAGGTTTCTTCCTAACTAGTGAGGTCCAATGGATGAATGAACCTGGGATACCAATCTCATCTTCAACCTTTAATCCACAATGTGTAAAATGATTGGTACCTAAAGCTTCAAAGAGATTCAAATTATGAGAGTTGGTAATGGATTTGATCTGCTAAGGATTGGGAAAATTTGAATTTGGTCATGGGTTTGGTCAAAATTGAGCAAATTTCTACCATGATTCCTAACACAAACTCATCGACTTCTAGGGCATTATCTTTTCCCAATATTACAGAAATCATGGAAATAAATTTTCTTGGGATTTCATGGAATAAGCTCGATTCAAGAACAAAATTATCTGCAGGGGTGTCAAGAATTTTTCACAGGTATATTTGTAAAACAAAAACTCTCTCTTCATGTCTTAACTCTCTAAAAAATTTGGCCATTACAACTTCATTTAATGGTTCTTTATTGGGGTTTAAAGGCCACCTCAACATTTCAGTATTGGCTTCAGGGATTAATTCGATGAGAACAGACCCATCCTTGGAAATGAAAGTTCTCTTGGAAGAAATGTAGTTTGAGGCACACCAGGCCACAAACCCAGGAAAATCGTAGACTTGAGGCACCAAACACTTCGCTAAATTGGATTCCCATGCATGGTATGTTGATTTTTTACGTATATTTTCAGATCTGATAATTATTGCATTATGGTGTTTATGCCACTATTGTCATAGAATAATTACACATTGAAAATTTCAACCAATTTATATAGTGGAAAACAATAGAATCACATAAATCTAGCCATGCACAATAAACATAATATTTATCTTGGGAAAACCTGAACTTGGGAGAAAAACCCAACAAACTTTTCTCTACAAGAATTTCCTTGTCTAAAAAATTCACCATAAAGAATTCGTGCACATGTATGTTTTATTGTAGCAAGATATAGGAAACACACTGCTACAAGTTAGAATAGAAAAACCTTAACAAGGTGATAGACTGCTGCAACAAGACTTCTCTAAGTCTAGTGAGCCTCTCTGCAAGATAATGCACCACTAGGAGATAGAGCACACCAAAAAAATCATACCAAAACCACTTCTATAATTTGGCCCTACAGATGCTACATCTTTGTTGGTATATATTATTGTTGTGGATTACATACTAGTGAGTGTGTGTCAAAATGAAATGAACTTTCCTTTATTTATACTAGTCAAGTCACATTATTTTATTGGCATGGCCAACTTGTCATTTTTTGTCCTTTAACTTTATTTTATTTCTTTTGTTGCTTTTACAAGTGCTTCTTCAATGGAGTTGACTTGATGTTATTGTATTCTATTTTCTCCTTGTGCTTTATAGATTATTCTTTAGTGGTTTTCTTGACATCCACTTGTCTTCTTTGGACTTATTTTTTCATAGAAAATTTTCTCACGAGCCATGTTGATGATTCATCTCCAAACAAACGTGTCTAGCACCTTGGGTCTTATACCCATCCTTGTCAAATCACCATGATTAAGGAATAATACCACACCAGATCCATTCACCGCAGGTACACCCCTGTGAGTGAATGTCAACCTGATGTTATCTAATGAGTGGAAAGAACCTCAAGCACCTCGAGTCCATATCACTTGTGATGATCAAGGAAACGACTATGTTTGAGCCCATTTACAACAAGTACACCCTTGTGATAAATGTATGTTATCTCCCTTGGTCTGCAGCCTAATCTAGGATAAGGTCCACCCAATTCTTACCAGGTCCATTCACCATAGGTACACCCTTCTGAGTGAATGTTTTTTTGATGCCACTACACATCGGAGGAACACTAGAACCTTGAGTCTTCTGTCCTTTGAAGACTATGCCTGGGACATTCTCCACTAGTTAAATCACCATGACCAATCCCATGAGAATGTCTCCCCAAAAATCAACACTTCCTCTCAATGAGGGAGACATTTTGTATCATGCCAAGCTTGTCCCTTAAGTACAAAAACTTCACTCTAGATAAGTCTTCGTGAGAATGTTTTCTATCTTCTCATCTTTGGATGTGTACTAGAGCTTCACTACTCCCTTCTGTACCATGTCTTAGATGATCCACAATCTTCTCATATGTGGATATGTTAGAGCTTCACTACTCCCTTATGCACCATGTCTCGAATGAAGTCCTACAAGAATTTTCTGAAGCCACACTGCTTCACGACTTGTAACGCTAACTATGATATACTATATATTTTCTATACTAAGTGCTACAAAAACCTGTTTCTTACTTATCCAAAAAACGTAACTAATCCCAATCTGAAGTAGCACCTCGAGGTGCTCAATCTGTCTACTACACCCCCTACCCAATCAAAATTTGTATATCCTTGTAGTCTCTCTTCACCGCCTGAGACAAACCATATCCAATTGTACCATGCCAATACTTCAGCACATGATTCTCTACAACCCAATGGAACTGCCTTGGATTCAACCAAATACCGGCTCAGGTTTCTCTCTACAAAGCAATTATCAAGGATCCAACCCACAAATTGTACATCGTGGGATCCACCAAATCTAAATCTAAACTAGAATCACTCAACTTCTTCATATTTGTCTCCATAGGTGTAGCCATGTTCTTGGATTCCATCATATCGAATTTCATCAGTATCCCCTGACTTAGGAAGATCTCATCTGATCTATGCCACACCTCCAATCCCAAGAAATAATGCATCAAGCCAAAATCCTTCATTTCAAACTTTGAGGCCAACTCCCTCTGTCACGGAAGCAAACCCTACTGTCCATTTTTCCTCACTGGATGCTCCCTCTATGACTGAGGCAAAATACATACCCTAGTCCTCCTGACTAGATGCCTCATATGTCAATGTATAAAAACCTACTAAAATAAGTGGATTCTCCAAGGAGATCTCACATATCCTAGAAGCCTCCTGCCTCTGAAGCTTCTGTATGGCCTCCTCAAATCATGACACCTGTCTGTCAGTAGTGGAAGCTATCTCTCTCTCACCTAAACTTGAGGGGGAACTCCCTCTGAATGATTGAATCTCCCTTTGAG